>VMDO01015828.1:0-49826 GCA_007922755.1 Pedetes capensis
AGCAGCAGCAACAAGATCTTACTGCCTGGCTTGTGGTTGATGGTCCAGTCATAGTTGATGAGGAAAGTGCTTTCGCTCTCTTATCATCAGTGTTTCCATCACTGAGAGGAGGACATTCCACCAAAAGATCTCTAAAGAGTTTTCTGCTTTAAAATTTGGCATTAATTTTCTTTGAATGTATCCTAATTTAAAACTTTATATCAGAGGAAATTCTAGCTTTTAATCATAAACTATTTATTAGCATACCCAAAAGTAACAGGATGTGGAACATCCATTTGGGAAAGATTTCCTGTAGTATGTAAATTGTACATGATAATTTTGTTATTTGTTGTTGTTAGGTGTCATTGAGTCCTGTCTGACTTATAGTGACCCTCATAGGGTTTTCAATGTGATAATTTTAGTGGTATAAAAATGAACTATTGAACTAATTTGAAAAAACAGGCTAGCAAAATATAAGCCTCTTGAGGGGAAAGATCATGCTTGCTGTACCTTTTCATTCTAGTTCTAGCCCAGAATCTGGAAGATGATAAGTAATCTTTACTGAATTAATTACAAAGGTTAAGTGAATAAAATAGTAGGCAAATTGGAGGAAGTAATGCAGTGGAAAGCTTTCTGGTGACTAGCCCAGGAATTTGAAGGAAAAACAAGATTAGATACAAGGTTTTATGTGGAAAATCTTAATTTCTATTAATGATTTACAGAGGTTCAGACAATAATATTTCTGTATTTAAATCCAGTTTTCAAATTACTACTTATAATAGTAATTTTTAAATGTAAATGTAAACAGTGGAGGGGATCTAGTGCTTGATTGGAGCCCTTTCCACTCTCTACTGATAGTCAATTTTGAAAACCTCTTTCTTCCTGAATCTGTGATAGGACCTGGGACCATCTCCACAACCTGGGTGTGCATCATAAAGAAGGAAGTAGCAAGTGCACTCACGATGCATCAAGTTCTCTAGACAATTGGATCCTTCTTAATGGAAGGAAGATCCTTTACAAAATAAATTTCTTTTGGATAAAGGATTCCTAAGGAGTGCTTTTAGTTTATCAGAAAGAGGAAGGTTGTTGATTTGAAACTGCTTTAAGTAGCTCAGATAAAGACATTTTCATTTTTTTAAAAAACAAAACAAAACAAAAGAAAAACTACTTTATTGTCATTTTTCCTCCTCTTGCCCAAAGAATCGTTGTACCAACACATTTTTCCTTCCAATTTTACACAAACATAGCATTCTCCTTATATACTTACATAGCATTGAACTACTTATCAGTTGCAACATGGCCAAAGACACTTTATAATCATATTATTCTGAGACATTATTTGATTATTTTCCTTTAATTTGGAACATTAGTCTATATTTACTTATTGAAAATTAAACAGATCCCATATATGACCTGGATTTTAAAAAAGCATAAAAGCAGAAGGTAATATATGATTTTGTTGGATCTGTATACATTCTAATTCTCAGAAGTAGTTTGTAAAGACATATGACCAAATTAGTGTTAAATATCAAATATTAATATTGCTAATGTTTGGGTTCCAACAATTGTTATTGTTTCAAACCAAAGACAACCATTAATATCTTAACCAATGTACTTCTGAGAGGCCCTTCTTCCTAATACTATCACATTCATGGTTAAAATTTTAGCATTTGAATTTGAGGAATATACAAAAATTCAGTCCATACAAAGCTATAGTCCTCCTCAGCCAACTCCTTGAAGACTAAAGGGATCAATACCATGGGCTGTACATGCATTTATGATGCATCTGTGTACTGTAGCTTTATGCCTGAAAATGAGACCAGAATTCTCATTCACTTGTTGTTTTTTCAATTATTTTTCCTTACCCAGGATTTATACAAACCCAATGGCAATCAATAAATGACTTTCACCTATCAGTTTGGCTAAATGTCCAACAGCCTCTCTTGTTGCCATGGTAAGCTTACTCTCAACAGATATTTTCCCCTTCTATCCAGGGGCCACATGATTCTCTTTGGTTGGCCAATTGTACTCTTTTCCTTCATTATACTAATTACATTAAATTACAATTATTATTATTTTTTACATTTACATTAGAGGTAAGGTGTTATATCTAATTATTTCTCCATCGTCTAACACAGTTCATCTTATAAAGTAGATTTCCTAGAAACCTATGGGGCTGGGATTTAGCTCAGTTGGTAGAGTGCCACTCTACAGTCTCTGAGGTCCTGAGTTCGATTCCCAGCACCACAAAAATGGGAGAAGGACATGGCAACCTACTCCCAAGGCAATCCTGAAACAATGTGCCATTGAAAACCCTATGAGGGTCGCTATGAGTTGGACACAACTTGATGACGGCACCTAACAACAACAAGAAACCTATGTTTGACCTATTCAGCAATCTGACTGAACACGATAACTAATGTGAACCTGCAATTATTGACATGCTTGAGTATAGACACAAATTTAATGAGTATTTTTACACGTAGAAACTTGGGGACATGAGTACTCACTTCAGAAAGAAAATGTGCCATCTTATATAGGGGAGACAGAACCCCAAATAGATCACAGAAAATGTTATCACTTGCATTTAAGGATTATGACTAGGAAAAAACACACTGCTTTTTATATTCCTCAGTCTTTATGACTCAGGCAGCTATAAATCTACTCTGTTGCTACTTGGGGATCCTAAAATCTCTGGTAAGCAGCACAGAAGAGGTGGAGTATTGATTTTGTTGAACACACAGCATGAGTCAGGGAAGGAAATAAATGGGAAGAGGCCAGCAGGTTGAGTGATGGAATAAGAGTCAGAATAGATTGAATTGTAGTGTTTGAGTTAGGTAGAAATGATGTTCATCTGGAGTGCAGTTTATATTGCACTGAATTGGTTAATAGAATTGAGGACAGAGGTCTATATTGGTACATTTAAGTTCTTGATTCATGGTGCAGTATCAGTGAAGAAGGCTAATAGAATGCCAACTAAAATTAGGAAAAATATTAATAATATGCAATACTTTTCCAGAGTGTCTCATAAAACCAAAGAGTCTGACTTGGAAGACCTCTTAGAGGTCACACAGTCTACTTCCTCCAATAATGTCTCCTTAAACTTTTATGTTAAAGACATATTTCTGAACATGAAAATTTGGAGCATCATATTTAGAGGGATTAAGATACTCAAAATAACAACTAATAAGTTAGTAATTATGGAAACTCAGCATCTACCACTATTACTATTGTTATTATTGTTATTATTACTATCATAACACATTTGACCAGCCTGAGCTTGCCTTTTAAATAGGACAAAAAATGTAGCACCCCATACTGTGTACCTAGCAGGTCCCCCAGTGTCCCTGCCACCACCACCCTTCTCCATGAAGACAGTGTGAGGTTGGCAGCCCATGTGTTTTCTTGCTGCACCTCTTCTTGCTGCACCTATCTTCCCAAGAATGCTTACTTCTTGTGTGATAGCGTAGAATTTATCCCAAATCCTGGTGTATAACATAGCTACCACAAAGAGACCCACCTTTCAATGTACCTCTCTATATATCTTAAAAGTCCATTATGTCCCATTTGAGGTCTTTCTCTAAGCTGTCCAAGTGTGTTGAAGGTGTATCTCATCTACCCAATGTGTGGTTTCTTCTCCAGTGGTAGGTGCAGAGGGATACAGACCCCTGACAGTCTGCTCTTGCTACTTCTCATGGCCGCATGTTGCTCTTGTGTTTGGCAATACCCTTGAGGGGCTGGGTGCTATCACCACAGTAGCCCTTTTGTTCACACACAGAGACTCATGTGTGGAGCCACCACATTCCCCAACAGTGTCTGGCATCCTCAGCCTCTCTCAGGCTTCATCAGACTGTGTCCAAGAGTCTCGCCCTTGGAACCCTTTTTGGGGTCTGGGTCACCAGCCTATGCCACCTCTTTCTTTTTTTTAGGGCTGAGCTGTGCTTCTTTTCCACTATGTCTTTAATTTTGATCCTCTAGGTTCTTATCCTCTTTTCCAGAGGCCCCAGTTTTCCATTGTAGTTGCTGTAGGGATTTGCATTTTATCAATTCCAAATTAAATTATTTTTTGTTTCTTCCTGAAAAATTGACACTTTTTTTCTTCAAAAATTACAAAAGACATCTCACAAGCAAAAAAAAAGTGTACTTCAAAATATGTTTCAGGAAGCTGGAAAAAATTTAAAACATTCTGTACTGGCATCACAATTAACTTCTACCTTTAAAAGCATCCTAATTAATTAATTTTTCCCACTGAAGACAACTATTAATTATCATCTAACCATTCAAATCTCATTCTACCAGGATGAAGATTTACACTTATTACTATGTGGTTTTGGGCAAATGTCTCAGCTTCACTTTACTTATTTATAAAGTGGGGATAAAAATAATGATACATATGTTTCAGGTTATTGTGAGATTAAATGAATTAATATGTGTAAAGTGCTTAAAATAATGGTTGGCACATAGTAAGTGCTTTGGTGTTAGCTACTATTACTATTCATTGTTATTATTGTTCTTATTATTATCATTATTAGACCACAATCCTTTTACCCAAATACTTGAAACTAGATATATTTTAGAGTTCCTATTATTGGAAATTTATTTAAAAGGAAAAATGGAGACATACTGGTAACATTGTATAATATCCTCAGAAGAGCATATGTCATAGTCTCCAAATCATGTACTTTAATATTTGTACAAAAAGCCATATGGATTATTTGGAATAGATAGGCTATGGACATCTCTTCTTATTTCTAGTCAAATTTGGCAATAATTGAATTAAACACCTTTTAGTTTTTAAACATTTTGGACTTCATGACTGTAGACAAAAGATGGCAAATATGTATCATTATTATTGTTTTTATTCTTTAAAAACTGGCTACTATAATTTACTGTCCTGATTATTTTCTCTATGGCTCCCAATTTACCACTGTCTTGCTTAGACTGAGGCTTACAGAATGGAGCATATTATTTTCTGTGTGAAGTCATATATCATCCTCTTGCTATTGAAATTAATGCTTCTGTGGCCAACTTACCACATGATGATCTTCAATCAAAAAAACCTTTAGTTCTTTTTCATATGTGCTACGGTATGATCTCATTTATTTATTTCTTTTTTTTTGTGAAACAGGTTTTTGGAAAATAAGCTTTTCCCTATGAAATAGTTTTTCCCCACAAAATTTAATTTCTAGGCTTGGCATATTTCCCAATCTGATGAGATAATTTCAGATCCTGACTCCATCATTTCAGTATCTGTTATTGCTATGTATCAGATGTAACTTTGATCAACATGTTTTAATCCAATTTGGTGACAAAGGTATTGAAAAGCACAATGCCAAGGGCCGAATTAACATTGCTCGTCAGTGAACATTAGTCAACACCCTTAAATAGTCACTCAACTTACTAAAATACATTAAGCTGTATGACAATTCATGTTCCTTCCTTGCTTCTATGAATATTGAGATCTTTATCCAAAGCCTTGTTAAAATCCACACTTGATCTATCTGAGAACCACAAAGTGCATTGCAGTAACCATAATCAAGAAGGAATTAAAGCAAGTCTCACCTAATTTAGTCTTTATAAACCCATGTTTTTTCGTAGTGGTTTCTTCCCCTCTTTCAGAGCCATCCCAAAAATCTGTGTGATAATGTGTTCTTCAGATTAACCATTCTATATTTTTAAGCCTAGATATACCAAAATATTTCTTCTTTCTATGTTTGAAAATTAGAATATCTGCTCATCTCCACTTTCACCATATCACTTCTGTTATCCATGGATTCTCAAAGTTATTGCAAACAATTATATGTGCAAGACTGTTGGCATGCTGATATGTGCTAAAGATGACCACATAACCCATCATCCAAATAAAGACAATTTTAAAAGGGAAATGAGTCCTGTTAGTGATTTTACCAGTTGGGCAGGCATAAACCAAGACTATCTCAGGATGAGCAGGATGGATGGTCACTCACAGTGAACTTGACTGAGAGTCTTTAAAGCATTCAGAATAAGAAAGTGCTTTTAAGAATGTATTCACATGACTGGCTTCATGTCAGTATTGGCCCCAGCCATTAATTGACAGCCATCCTCTACCACAGAAGAGAATGAAAATTAGCATCCCAACTTACCAACCCCCTAAATACATTAGCCATTCCATATGTGATGATGAATAGATATTTGTGTTCTCAACTCTTCTTGCATAGTATGGCATTTTAAGAAGAAAAAGGGAAAGGAATTGGAGTATGTTTTTCCTGCTGTGTATAGTCTTTCAAGCCCTAGCTTACTATGACTTTAGCTTTCTTGGATCTATTTTACAAACATTCTCCTCTTTACTATTTGTCCTTCTATCATTTGCACAAATTCTCATGGCATTTGAAGTCATGAGATTGCTATTGTTCTCTTTAGGTATGCCTTGTTGCCCTTTTCTTTGTTTTCTGAATTATTTGCAAAAGAAAAATGCAAATTTATTTCTAACTAGTCTAATAAGCCTCCTGAGCTTTCTTCTATTTCAGAATCTTGGCCATGGCTACATCCTACCTTTCATCAGGACTTTTTGAAAGTTCCAGTCCTGGCTTCTACACATCTGATTAACCTTAACATTCCTTTCCTTAGCTCTCATGAGACATAAGATGTCATAGACACTTTTTTCCTGTGGTTTCTGTCATTTTTCTCCCAATCTACCTGATGGCCAGAATTTGTAAAATAGCATTTTTCCTCATTTCTTTTTCTATTATCTTCAGCATAATTTACACATTTCTATTAGGTAATCTCTTTGCAATTTTATTTTCCTTTAAGCCTCCCAATCTCTGGACAAAGTAAAAATGAAATCCCAAAGAACCTGCTACTAAATGGAAATTTAGAGCAATTTGGAAATTCTGAGGTATTTATTATGAAATAAGAACTGAGCAGAGGAGAAATGTGGGCATGGCATTGTAACAGTTAATAACAATACCTTTCCAAGAATCTGTCCAAACATAGGCTTTGCATACGGAGTCCTGGAATCATTAAATATGAGACGGGACCGAAACCAGGCCACTGTGAAAAGTGGGAATGCTCTTTTATTAAAATGGCATATTGATTTGAAATAAGTTGCTAAGGAACTCCTTTTCTCCTTTTACTTCTGTGAGTGGATTTTAACTCAACCTTTTTTGAATGAGTACTATAGTGGTATACTTCCAGTCACTCTATTTCATTATCCTTCTACTCAACAGAAAGAAGAGCATGGGGCAGTTTTAAAACCCCATTCTTTTCATTACAGGAAGAGTTGGGTTTTAGGTTTTCCATTCTCAGACTCCCCAGTGTTTGATCTCTTCCTCCTCATGGTAGTGGATGAAGCAGTGTCTGCTCAGGTTGATGGGCCACCATTATATAATGAATCAAGACCTCAATGTTCTCCAGGATGGATTTAGTGAGTCAGGAGGCTCAATATACCATATTCTCCAATCCGGTCTTTAAACGCTTTACAAGGATGCATTTAAAATTCTGACTTTTTTTGACAGCTTGTGCTACCATTTATACTCTACATGATATATTTATACTCTACCAGACAGAACCTAGGAAGTGACTAGGGGTGAGGTAGAATCCTGGCAGAAAAGTTCACCTTGGACTTCTAAAAATAGAGTTGGGAGAGCTCTTTAGATAAATGACATTTTCATGTATTTTTGTTAATTCTCTCTTGGAACTTTAACCAGGAGTTTTGGCAGCCTGCTTAGTCAAGGATATTTTCTGAAAAAAAGAGTAATTATGGAGGGATAATTGCACTAAAAGTAATTAAACCATTATTCAGCCATTCTGGTTTTAATATTGTAACAGCATTATGTTACTAGCCAAGCAGATCAATGGGCTTCAATAAAAAGTCTAGAAATGTATCCAAGCACCTATAATCATTAGTATGTAATAGAGGTGACATTTCAAATTGATAGAGTACAATATATATTATTCTATATGTGGTGTTGCCAAAATTTGGAATAAAACATAAATTTAGATTGATTTTTATTAAAATCTCCAAAATAATATTCATGTAGTTGTTGTTTTAAGGTGCTGTCGAGTCAGGTCCCAGTCACAGCAACCTTCACAGAGTTTTCAATGGCTGATTGTTCTGGGTTTGCTTCATGTAGTAAGGAGTAAAATCTGAGGATTTATTGAGTATTAATATTATGTGCCAGACATTATGCCATGTATTTTAAATGGATTATCTCATTTATTCCATTTAACTGTCCCTTTGTTGTTGTTGTTAGGTATCGTCCAGTCGGTATCCGACTCATAGCGACCCTCTGTACAACCGGGGAAACACTATTGTCAGTTCTTCTCTGCTGTTCATAGGATTTTCAATGGTAGGTTGATTTTTGGGAGGGGGTTTCCAGGTCCTTCTCCCAAGCCTACAGCTTCTGGTGTTCCGAGGTGGTCTCCCATCCAGGTACTAACCAGGCCCGACCCTGCTTAGCTTCCGAGATCTGATGGGATCGGATTCCACAGGGCTACAGCTGTAGGCACAACTGTCCCTTTAGGCAGATACTAATATTAGTTATACTTTATGATAAAGAAATTAAAGTACAGATCAGATTAAATCTCTGAGAAGTGGAAGCAAAATAGAGCACAAGGTTAAGGTGACTATTAGGAATGGATTCCAATCTCCAAACTCTTAACCTGCATGCCCTTAAAGAACTAAATGAATCTACTGGCAAATATGTATATATGGTTGTATCATAGAGGAGATCTTTCAAAACTTGACTCCATAAACAAAACCATGAAAGAAAAATGTTCAATTACATGAAAATGTAAAGCTTTCTATATTGAAGAAAAATGTTACAAATGAAGACACATCAATTGCAAAATATGTATAGCAGAGGGTAGATTAAAGCACTTAACATGTAGAGGGCTCTTTAAAAGAACCTAATACCTTCGGAGAAAAGTGGACAATAACGTGTAGCCTGTTCACAAAAGAAGTGCAAATGGTTCAAACATGAAATATGAGCAATCTTAGTAGTAACCAAATAAATGCAAATAGAACCAAAGGCATTAATCCAGAAATTTATGTGAAAAGTGGAAATTCAGTGAGCAAAGTTTTTAAGCTTAGGGAAAGATTATAAGCAGTAGAATTTAATGTTGCATTTAAAGTGGTTGAAAAATATAATAAAATCACAAAGTACACAATTTATTTTCAAGTAAATACAAAGAATTAGGGTCCCAGTTTATAAACAAGGCATAGACATACAGATGAGTAAGACTGTCATGTAATGCACCAAAGTATTAATAGTGGCCATTTCTAAGTGGAAGATTTAAGATTGAATATTTCTTTTATTTTTATCTTTCCACTTTATTTTCTAAATATTGTATATGCACATGTATTGCATTTATATTTAGGAAAAATATATGTACATATAGTGGAATAAGCACTCAAATCCAAAACTACTTCAGAGCATTATTTACCTTTTCTAGTTATTTTTAGTTTACAAAGTTCAATCACATACAGTTCCTAATTTATGTTCCTGCTACTGCTCGTAATAGCTCAGTTTTCTTTTTTTAAATTTAGATTTATTTTAACTGATACATGAAAACATAAAAATAGTACATATTTATAGGATACTATATGATGTTTTGGTACATGAACTAGTTTAATTTCTATTTCATAAATTAGAATATTAGTCTTCTCCAAAGAATGCATTATTGAAAATACTGGTGTTCCTTCCTTCAAGTTCCTTAGAGCATTTTATCCATCATTCCCCTTGTGTAAAGAACCAAAGTCAACACAGTTTATCTAGAATGAACCATTGGTACAAAGTCACTTAGCTATCCAGTGCTACAAACCATTGTTCGCGTTGGCCCAGAGGCATTGAATAGACTGTGGGCAGTGATCACAAGTGATATGTGTGCCTCAGAAAGCATCTCCAAACTGCTTAGGTTGGATGATCTCTTAGGACCCTTCATTGCCTTCACACTTTGGCAGTTTTGGATTGTATTGTCTGCTCATCTGGTCCCGCTCATTGGTTCTAGTTGCTCTTTTTCCTCTTGGTAATTCATTTTACTTCCTCACTGAGGTCCAAGGTCAGGCCACTTTCTTTATATTTTCTTTCATCCCTGGAGAAGCATGCTCTTATCCTTTATAGAATCCGAGTTCATTGAATTTAGCTGCTGCTTAGAATTGCCTTTTGCAAATTCAGGAGCCATAACTCAGCCCGTAGCTCCTGGACCACCCTCAGAAATTGTGTGGTCTCAGCACACATTATGCCATCAAGTTCACTCAGCAGAATCTCACCTGTTCTTTCTGCCTATTTCTCTTTATTTATTTATTTATTTATTTTCCTGTTTCTCCTTTGGAATTCATATAGTCCTTAACTTCTCTAGTTCTACTAAATCCTTTCTCAGGTGATTCAGCAATTCTAGCCTCTAGGTATTTACCTACAAGTTATTGTTTCTTCTTTAAAAAGTAATGTAACATTAGCATCTCTTCATTTCAGTTTGCTGCTGGCATTAGAGAAGACAGATCTATAATGAGGAGAATTTTTTTTTTCCTGTGGGCTACCAGCCTTCTTTCTTGCACCCTATAAATCACCTAGTGGTTCTTTTCCCCTATTGTTCTCCCACTGGATGGCCCACTGATCAAATGACTGAATTTAAGATTTTGGATTCATTCCCATCTTTTGTTCTGTGGAATTACATTTATATACACACATCAGTTTTATTTAATTTATATTTTTGAATTGCTAGGCTTAGGCAAATATTTTCCCTCTATAACCAGTGGCCTCATGGTTTGTGGAGTTCAGCAGTTCTGGAATTCACAGTTGCTGAGAGTGTAATCACTTTAGAACTATTATGGATGTTCTCTTATTTAAACTTTTATGTTTATAAAAAATTGGCCTAAAATTAGTAAATGTTTGAATTTTTATTTACATTTTTTAGCAATATAAGGTAGCTGTTATCTTCTTTTTAAAGTGGAATTAAAACTTTTTTAGGGCCCGGGGGAAGGCTTTACAGCTAAGAAGATATTTTCATTCCACTGGTCTGCTTAACATCAAGCAGTAGCATAGGCTCGTTTTTTCTGTTCTGAAAGGTTGTTTTTGTGTGTAGACACAACCTCAGTTACTCTCTATGATTCCATATTAACTACAATGTGCCTTATTTTCCTCACCTAAAAAAATAAAATGGAGATAATACCTCATGAAATTTTCTCCAAGAATAAATAATAGAAACCATGGTAGCACTCAGGAAATATAAATTGCTGTGTGTATATTACTAAATCGCAGCCCTTGTGCTGTGTGCATAAGCACATTTCATTTGGGTTCCTGGTTAATACGTTAATCTGTTGCCAGAGGTGAGAATCTGCAGTTCATGTCAGAAGTACAGGAATTTGTTTCCCTGAGTACTCATAGCCTTCAAAGCTTACACCAATAAGAGGCAGTGAATTTAATCTTTTGATTATTAATAATAAGCATGTTTGCCTGGGAAAGCAAGCATCTTCAATATACAGAGCTGTCCCCTTTCTATCACAGCTGTTAAATCTCACCCATTTTTTTGTGGCTGAGCTCTGCTTTGTAGGTCTTGCTTCAGAATGGATGCCATGAGGCGGGGTCCTTACCACTTCTCATAAGATGCCCCATCACTATATCATATTCTCCCTGTTCTGACTTCCAGAGAGGACACAGGTGCCACAGTCCCTCAGCAACTCAGTCTGGTTATGATGGCACCATGTGTGCTAATCCTACATTCAAACTCCACAAACGTTTGGGATTTAAGGCCTCATGGTGTTATTTGTTGTTATTTGGCTATTTTTGTCTACTTTATAACTTGTAACAGAAAAGAAAGCTAACACTAAAAAGTCATTAGGCATTTTCCTCAATCTGATAATTGGTAGATTATTTGGGATAGATTCTATTATTTATGATTCATTTTTAACCATTAAGAAATGGCTGAGCATAATATCTATTTCCCAGAAGACAGAGTGCCAAGGTTAGCATATTTTCTACATATTTCCTTAATACAGTGCCCTGGAAAATGAATTTAATGCTGTTTTTTCCAGGTGCCATACTTTGGAAATATATCTATTTTGGGAACTGGTTAAACAAAATGTGGATGGTTTAATAATTTCTTTTGTGATTAAGCAAAAATGAAACACTCCTTAAAGATTTGGATCAGCTATTTAGTTGCTATTATTTTTATATTTGAGGCATTATCTGATAAATTAAAAACAGAAACTTTGATTCAAGTGCCTGATACTGTATATTAAGACATCTGAGAAAATGTTATCTTATGTTCATTTATAGGTAGTACCAGTCAGGGAAGAGCCTGGGTCAAGATGAAAAACCAGTACTTGGCATCAAAAAGGAAGACATGTCTTAAGTTTTCCATTTTATTTTACAAAACTATAGGATACAATTTGGATCTCTTGAGGTAATGATAGGTTAGTTGGGCTGGGATTTAGCTCAGTTGGTAGAGCACCACTCTACAGTCTCTAAGGTCCCAAGTTCGATTCCCAGAACCGCAAAAATGGGATAAAGGCATGGCAACCCACTGCCAAGGCAATCCCGAAACAATCTGCCATTGAAAACCCTATGAAGGTCACTATGAGTTGGACACGACTCGATGGCACCTAACAACAACAACTCATAGGATAGGTGGATGGAGAAGCTACAGGTAAAGAACTCAGCAAGATGACCTGATACTCTGAGTTCTGAATATAATGTTGAATGAGCAACTAAATGATGGTGTAGTGAGTGCGTATGAAGAGCTAAGGATATTATGATTGTCTTTACAACAATATGAATGTTACAAAAATCAGATTTAACCTGCATTAACATTTTTCCTGAACAAAAATCTGTGTTTCTCTCTCATTTTATATATCTCCTTCACTTTTGCTTCTCTGGCCACATTTCCTCAGTAACATTTATTCGGGTCATCCCTGCATTTGCCAGAGCCAGTTTCCCAATCAATGATAATTAGCATCAGCTCCCTGTGGGTCTTCCTGTATTTTTTCCAGCAGAATAGTAATTTTTTCTTTAACATTTCCTACTACTTTAGTTTTCACTCCTGTTTTAAATTCTGCATTAACTTTAATTAAGCTTTCCCAAGGCTTAACTACCTGTAAAACTTTTTAAAACTTAATCATTTGATTTGCCAGCTCAGCATTTCTAGTCTTACCCAGTTTTAAGATTGTTAAACCTCAATGTGTACTTTGGAGATGGTGTGAGCACAGAGGGGAAAAGGAATGATGGCATTGTTAGTGAAATTAATGATGAATTTTGCTGGAAAATTCTCACACTTCAGTGTTCTTTTTGTTTCATGCTGATAAGCAGCTAATAATTTTAAATGCTTTCATGTTAGATTTATTAAAAACACTTCTAGTGTTCACATCATAAATACTGGGTACAAGTTTACCCAGGCTAGAAGGAAATGTCCCTTACATTGTTCTTTGCACATTTTGTTGCTTACTTCAGCAAGTCTCTTGATTTTAATTCTGTAGCCCATTAATTATCTTCTTAAACCTGCTGTAGTTTTTATGATTAAGAATTTGGAACTGGAGGTTGATCTTAAAGAGTTCTATTTTTATTCAGTTTAGAGAAGAAGAAACCAAAACTCTGAAAGCTGAGTTTGTAGAGCCAGTTTACTAGCAAAGCCCAAGCAGAACCAGGGATTTGTCTGGATTAGTACTCATCTACCTACTGGTCACCTGGAATGTTCACTCTAACCATATACCAGATAGACGTGCCATTTGGCCTATAAAATCAGTCTTTATATCTCACCCTAACACAGCTCCAAATATGGAGGGAGGATAAGAACACACTTGCATCTGCTGAATGAGGCCTCTGGTTATTTCTAGAAATGGTCATGGATGGAGTTTGCTTTGATTCTAATGGAGGTGTTTTCTCTTGGATCTCGGGGAAGTTGTAACCCTTTTATGACCCTGGTGTATGAACTCTAGAACTGTACTGTTCTGACTTTTAAAGTCAGCAATTGTTTCTAGTCTGCATTATAGGATCTCCCAAAAATTATCAAAATATTCTTTTACACTATCTGAGATTGCCCTAGCTCCAATTGCTTTCCTTTTTGCCCACATTGTATATTACCAGAATAGTCCTGTGACTACTTTTGAGAATGATAAATATAAAAACAGATTGCTCATTGATTAGGAAGAAAATAGCCCTGTTGAATTGGTCTGTATTAAAATAAATACTCAGAGAATTTATGAGTATTCTTATTACCAATCACTTGCCCTAAACTATTATTTTTACCTGGGCTTTGTAGCTTTTGAGATTTCCATATGTAGCATAATCTACTTTTTAATAGTAAGCCATGCCTGTAGCTGTACCATTGTGGCACATGATCCTATCAGATTTCTGAAGCTCAGGAGGGTTGGGCCTGGTTAGTGCTTGGATGGGAGACTGCTTGGGAACACCAGGTACTGTAGGTTTGGGAGAAGGACCTGGTGACCCACTCTGAAAAAACAACGAGCCATTGAAAACTCTATGAATAGCAGAGAAGCACAACAATAGTGTTTCATCTGTTGTACCAGAGTCGCTGAGATTCAGACACTGACAACCACAATAGTAAGCCATAGAGACAGTTGTAAGGTGAACCACTTTGATGTAAGTCTTATGTGCTTTCAAAAACTATAATTCTCATCTACAGAATCAATATAATTATTACCTTATCCATATAATTTTTGATAGAAGCAGTTATTTTGAAGCAATTGGAGAAAGGATCTTAGTCTCAGAGTGTCCTTAATGTTGAAGTCAGTGTTCCTGCAATTAATCACTAGCTGAGATGCATGGGTCCCTGAGGGAAGCTGCTTTTTCAGAGCTACAGTGATTCCTGATTTTGGGAAAAGAAGACACATGGAATTAATCTTAAACCTGTAGAAGAATGGAATCCTTCTTAAGTGGTTCTCCTTCCTTTGTCTCTGTCATCACATGTGAATATTCACATTTGAGATCCACAGTTTTAGATATAGACAAGCATGGAATAATTTGCTTACATAAGAAATACACTGCTGGGCAAGGTGACATACGCCAGTATCTTCAGTGACTAGGGAGGCTAAGTCAAGAGAATCACAACTTTGAGGCCCGGGGCAGTCTGCATGGCTTCACAAGATCCTGTCTCAAAAAATAAAAAATAGGCTAGAAGTGCATTCTAGTGGTAAAGGACTTGAGAAGCATAAGTGAGACCCTGGGTTCAGCCCCTCAGTACTACACCCCCCACAAAAAAGATGCACCAAGGTAATGTAGCTTCTAAAATCTTGAGTCTATGAGCTTGAAGCTGTCTTCCTGCTGACATTTCCTAAATAATCTTCAATTGAAGTGCTCATATGACATTTTCTCTATAGAGATGGCACAGGAGTAAAAACAACCATTCCCATACCTCTGGTGAGTATAGGGTGTTTGCCTGCATCTTCCTTCTAAGGATTCCATCATTCCGCCAATCAGTTCTTAAACATCAGAATCATTGCTCACCATGTGTTACTTTAAAGACATCTTTTTAATTGTAGTGCATTTTTCTGTTTGAGATCATGGTATGTTTGAGATAATGGAGTTTCTAAATACCCAACTTGTTGATATCTACCAAAAAATGCATTCCTGATGCAGAATCATAATTACATCTAGTCATCTGAGAAAATTGCCAGAGTTGCCATTTAGCTTTGGGTTTTCAGCTATTGAATCTGTTCTGTCAGACAGTCCTATCATCCTCATACTTCTTTTTAGAGTTGTGAGAGGAGCCAAGCAAAAGAAACACCACAGACTGTAGAGCAATTGAGGGTAAATGAATTGATTGAAAATAAAAATTCAAACACTGGGCAGGTATATTTGAATACCAGCTCAGTGTGCCTGGCACTGCAGTAGGCATAAAGTATCAGTGATAAACAAAACAGATGACTTGTTATCTTTATAAAAATCAGACAAATAGAAGAGAGGTAATAAAAAATCACATTAAGAAATGGGTAATTTCCAGCCATGATAGATGTCATAGCAGGACTTGAGAAGGTATAGGGACACTCTGCTGACATTGGGAGAACAAAGCCTCTCTTTGAATGGGTAATGAAGCCACATTCTGTGGGCAGAGCCTTCCTGGCAGAGTAAATGGCATATGCAAATGTCCTGAAACAGAAAAGCCCTCCTCGTTTTAAAGAGGTGAAATGAAGTAGGGTTCTGGTGAATTTAGTGGAGAGAGAGGGGGTATAATGCAGTTAGAGTTGTTGTTGTTGTTAGGTGCCCTTGAGTTGGTTTCCAACTCATAGTGACCCTATGTACAACAGGCGAAACACTATTGTCAGTGCTTCTCTGCTATTCATAGGGTTTTCAATGGTGGATTTTTGATGTGTGTGTTTGGGGGCGGGGGGGAGAGTGGGTTGCCAGGTCCTTCTTCCACACTTACAGTATCTGGTGTTCTCAGGAGGGCTCCCACCCAAGTACTAACAACCCTGCTTAACTTCTGAGATATGACAGAATCTGCAGCCACAGTGCTACCACTGCAGGTTGATGCACTTAGAGGTGGCTAGAATTCAGATTGTTCATTATTTTGGAAGTAGTAGTAAAAATTTTGAAGTTTTCCCAGTATTCAATGAGACATTGAGAAATATTGAGTAAGACAGTAGTATGATTTCTGATCCTAAAAGTTTTGCTGTGAGAATGCATTGGAAGAGACCAATGTGGAAAAAAGGATAAAGAACTTAAGAATCAGATGTTTTGGTTCCTTTGTGAGATAGTGATAATTTCATTTAGAGTGGTAACAAATATAGATAAAAGAAGTGATGACCTGGGTGTGGTGGTGCATGCCTCTAATTCTAGCACTTTGGAGACAGAAGCAGGAAGGTCACAAGTTTAAGGCCAGCCTGCACTACAAAGCAACTCCCAGGCTAGACTGAGGTACTTGAAGAGAACCTTTCTCAGAACAGCCACAAAGACAAAAACAAAGACAAATCAAGCAGAATTGGAGCATCTTGGTGCATGCCTATAATCCTAACGACTTGGGAGGCTGGAGGAGGAGGATCATGAGTTTCAGGTTAGAGGTGGCTTGTGCAACTTAGTAAGACCCTATCTCAAAATACAAAATAAAAAAGGATGTTGGGGGTGCAGCTCAGCAGTAGAAGACTGGCATAGTATGTGTGAGTCCCTGAGTTTAGTCCCCAAGTACTGCAAATGATAAACAAAAAAACAAACTGAACAAATTCAAGGTATATTTTTAGGAGGAACTAAAAGTTGCCACTTGGAAAATGTGGTGAGCAATGAGAACATCCAGGGAAGGCTCCATGTTCATCATGTGAGCAGTTGTGGATGGTGCATAGCCAGATGCTAAGATACAAGTGGTGTAGGATAGGGGAAGAGGAGACAACAGTTTATGTCTGTAAGTGTTAAATTTGAAATGGCTATGAAATATCTGAGTGGAAATGTCAAAAGAGGAGTTGAATACATGAATCTGAAATTTGAAGAGAAGAATAAGCTGAGTTAGATATTTGACTGCTATAACAGGAGTTTTATAGACAACAAAAGCCAAATATAGCAAATTTATTCCAAAAAGAAATTTATTATAGAATTCTGGGGAGGGCACAGATTTTCTATGAGCACCTGTAGAGAACAAAGTCCCAGAAGCACCCTACAGAAGGCATCTTGGACAAACAGTATTGCTGCCCAATCTGGGCTCAGTCACAGTGGCTTGTAGTAAGCCCCAAACTGAATGCTGCATTCAAGAGACTGAAAAACCATTTCTCTTCCTCTGGATAGTATCATTTCATGAAATACATGATAGGAGAACAACTAAGGAACAGTAATATCAATTATGGGCTGGGGTTAGCTCAGTTGGTAGAGTGCTGCTCTGCACTCTCTGAGGACTCAGGCTCTATCCCCTGCACTGGCAAAAATGGAAGAAGGAAGTGGCAACACACTCCTGAAACAATCCTGAGATAATCAGCCATTGAAAACACTATGAGGGTCACTATGAGTCAAACGGACTTTACAACACCTAACAACAATTATGTTACCAATTTTAAAATCTAACCACTATAGAATCCTTGCTAAGCACAGAGGACAACATCAACCACTTTGCATTGTATCATTCAATCACTACAAAAATCTTACTGAGGAAAACAACTGCTGTTCTCACTTTATAGATGAGAAAGTTTAAAATTTTATAGGTAAATCCAATATGTGGTAGGCCTTGGACTCAAGGTTCCATAAAGCTCAGGAACTCATTGTCTTAAGCATGTGCATGATATCACACTGCTGGCAGGCCATGAAAATGAGAATTTGTAAGTGTCTTCTGGTTGGGCAACATGGACACAATGATAATCTTTGAAAGTGTATTACTCAGCTTTATGTACCTGAGACAAAATACTGGAGATAATAAACTTAGAAAGGGGAAAGGTTTACTTTGGCTCATGGTTTTAGAGGTTTCAGAACATAGTCTGTGGGCCCCAATCTTTTTAGGCCTCTGGTGAGGCAATGCATCATAGAGGGAGCATGTGGCAAATGAGGCTGCTCACATTATTCTAGCCAGGGAGCAAAGAAAGACAGGAAGGGGCAGGATTCCAATATTCCCTTTAAGGGCTTACCCTACTGTCCTAACTTCCTGACCCTAGGAGCAATCTCATAAACATTCCACTACCTCCTGGTATCACCATTCCTTTAACACACCAGCTATTCGGGCACAGTCAAGATCTCAACTAAATGAGAAAACAAAGCTTTAATATTGGTAGGGAAAGGAAATTACAGAGGCCTAAAGAATGAAAGAGGGAGGATAGTAAGTGGAGAGTCTTTTTAGGTAACTTTTTCAAGACTTTGGCTGAGAAATAAAACGGTGAAGATAAAGTGGTAATTTAAGAAAACTCAAGTAGCAAAGAAGATCTCCTTCTTCTTTCTCTCCCTTCTTTCTTCCCTCCTTCCTTATGTCCTTCTCTCTGTCATCTCTTCCTTCTCCCAGCCCTAAACTAGTATACATTTGAATACAGATAGGCAAGCCTTGTTACTGTTGAAAGGCTTAAGGGACCAGTAAGAGGCACAGTAATCTTTGAGGATAGGTCCGAAGCATATGGAGAGAGTGATGACCAGAAAGGTTGAATTTTCCTGGATCAGACAGATACTATCTCTGTTTTAGCTTGAGAGACAGGCAGGGATGGGGTGAGTAAATGACCTTGAAAATTCATCTGTGGAATGAATTATGGGCTATGCTTTACACCATCTATTTTTCCCAGTGAATCAGAGGGTAAAAATATCAGCTGAGAAAAGAGGAAGGTGAGGACAGCTGGAGATTCAGAACTACTGGCAATAGTGGTTGATCACACACAGACAGAGACCCAGCTGATTAAGAAATGTAGTGAGATTTCCAGGAAGGGTTGTAGTCTTTTTAATGTTAATAACCATGAAATTTCAGTGATATTATTCTGATAACTTGTGATTTTTTCCTGCTTCTCTCTCCTCATTGGAAAGATACTGTACAACTCTGATCCTGGGTAGGTTGTAGAGAATAGACTGGACACTGTATAAGTCTCAGGGCAGAGACAGCAATCTCATAGAGAATGACCCTTCCCTTTGCGAAGATGACTATCTATTATAATAGTTATTTGGTGAAATATCATGGACCCTGGTCATGGCTAACATTACAGAGAACATAAGTCCCAAGAACTGAGATAGGTGCTCCCAGTTATATGCTAAAGACAGAAACATCCAAGAAGTATTTATAGTGCAGTGAATGACTAAGTTTATTTCACTAAAGATGGCCCAGGGAGCTTTCTAAGTGCTTCACTTTGTTATCTATGTACTGACTTATACCCACAAACCACTCATCCAAGCTAGTTCCTCCATCACTTTGAAGGTTTAATTTATGTTCAGTCTATAAAGATATATTTTAAAGACAGATTGAGTAGTTAGCACTTAATTAAACATAAACATTGTGGTTAAATAAATAGTGCCTTCTAATATTTGTAGAATGGGAGAAGGACATGGCAGGCTACTCCTGAAACAATCAACCATTGAAAACCCTATGAGGGATGTTATGAATTGAACTTGACTTGACAGCACCTAGCAACAACAATATCCATAGAGGAGGAAGACAAAGAAAAATAACTCTTTCTGCTATGTTATTTATTTATTTATTTTCTGAAGATAATTCAGCAAGATATCTTTCTTTGACTTAGGTATTCACCTTCAGAAAAATATACCTATAAAATATACATGAAACTTAAAATATTTTTGAAATCCGTTCACATTTTTATTTTACCAAGGATCAATATCAGCCTATAAAGATTGTCTTTAATGACTAGCTGTTTATCTTGAGAACTGAATATTAAACTGAGATAATTCACTGTGTTGCCAATTGTTCTTTCCCCACAGCAGGAGCTAGAAGGCATTTGGAAATTGGTCATCACATATAATACTTGCTTGCTAGATTCAGCCCCTCAGAATAGGGAAGATTCAGGCAACAGTTTGCTCCAAGTGCTGAGTGAGCTATCCACACAAAATTAACCAATGTTTTCATGAGATTTTGATTGAATAGACTAATTTTCAAAAGGATGAGAATCATCTTCTGCAGCACGAGTTAGGGACTTGGGGAGATATCATTTCTGTCCATGGAAAACACTGCCATATGGCCATCCTATCAGACATTTTTAATCCTTGAAAATTAGATCTTAAAGTAGAAAAGCCAAGGGATGATGTGGGTTCTCACACTTTGTCTACATTCTTTTGAAAAAAATCCAACCAAATGGTGGTAAAAAAGAAACTTATTAGCAAGGTCTGAGGCAGCTGTTCATAAGAGAGATTTGTGATTAAAACTTTTTCACACACAAAATATATTAATATTGAATGCCATTCTACAGATAAAATTCAAACCAAGTCATTTGCAGTTAGCCCTTATGAACAAATTTGGATTTGTAACATTGTTGTAAGATACTGTAATATAAGATCACCACTGACTTAATAAGCATATTTCAAAAAAGAAGAATCAGTAGATTAAATATATATTTTTAAACTAAGCCCATTTTTCTGTGCCTCTATTCAAATGATTTCATTTACTTGATTCTTCTGGATCACAATAAAACACTGAGGTTAAACCTTTGTCATATTCACAGTCCACACATTTAGCATGACCTTTGGCTTTTGACAGCACAATGACACATTTCCTGGCAAAGCCTGTGCTTATGGTCTTGACCTCTTCACCTGCCTTAGGACTGACAGAATAATGAAAAACATGTTGAATAACACTACTTTTTGTTTGCATTTCCTATTTGGTGGCTGAATTCACATTTTCCATAATAGAAGTTTCAGTTTTTCCATAATAGAAGTATATACAGCTGGATATTAAAATAGTTTCTCCTGAATATCAGCTAGAAGCTTTTGACAGTGACTGAGTTTTAGTCTAGTGAAACTCTAAGGGACTCAGGAACTTCTATTAGCCTTTTAAATCCTATGATTTATCCCAATATTTGACAATTTGCATTGCCTTAAATTATCTTTTCTCATGTATATTAAGTAATTTTATTATTTGATTAACCACACATTACAGATGGAATATATATATATGCATACAATTTTAATTACATGTGTATATCTTCTTTTTTAGAAATTGGAAAACATTTGATTTTGAACTTAAAGGATAATATTAATATACATTTATTCTCTTACAGTGATTCATTATTTCAAACACTATTAATAATACTTATAGCTAACATTTCAGTGCTTCCTGTGTGCCAGACAAAATTCTTAGCATTCCATCAATATTAAATCATATAATTCTCATGGAAACCCTTTTGTCACTCTCATTTTACAGATGAGCCACAGGAGATAAAGTGAGTTCCACAAGGTCACACAGTTCCTAAGTTGTAAAATCAGAACAAGCTTCTGATTCCAACAACAGTACCCTTGACCACTAGCAATACTACAACTTATGGAAGATTTGCTGCCTACAGCTCTATTTTTACCTTGTTTCATGTAAAAATCCTTAGCTTGAAAATTGTATCATGGCATCAACTCTTTATGGTTCATTTTAAATCACAATTAGAAATAAAAATGTAACGTTCCTTTATGTATTATATTACCAGGGAAAATAACACCATTGTGATGACACAGATGGGCGTCAAATACCTTCAACACAAAGCCAAGTTGTGCAAGTTTCCTCTGACATTTGTTGTAAAGCACATACTGATTTGAGGAATGTTAGTGTGTGGGAAGTGTATTCCTAAGGCCCAATGACATACAGTAATAATAACCAAGAACGTTAAAGAGCTACCTTTATTTCAATGCTTCCTATGTGGTTAACTCAGTGTGACAGATGATGCGAGTACCCACTCAATATCCACTCATCATGTCTAGTTTAATACAATCCCATTTGCCTGTGGGGTAGCGATGTGCCCACCCAACCTCCAGCTAGAGAGGGCCCTCTGTCAGTTCTGGCCAATGAAGTGTAAATGAAAGAAAGGAGGTTAAGTTCTAGGGATGATTTCTTTTTTACCAGATAAAAAGGAACAATTTTGCCACAAGAGAAAAATATCCTAATTCTATGAACATGCCTTGGATTCTCTTCCTTTTACGGCTCAGTGCATGCCGTATGCTCAGTACATTCCACCTCCCCACCTCCCACCTCTCCCTGGCTGGCTGCAGGATCTTCTCATGCAGTAGTTTAAAGAGGTCTTGTGGACAAATGGCTATGTTCTTTTTATTCCTTTAAACAAAATTAACAAATCTTTGTAAGCTTCATTTTCCTCATCACAAAATAGTAAGACTTCATGCTTTTCAGGGACGTGAGGGTTAAGTGCAATAATTTGTGAAAATTGCCTCATGAGGTACTTGGCATAGCTTCTGAAAGAAGCTTTCTTATATACTCAGAAGAAAGGATCTTGCTCTTCCTCCTCTGAGGACCCCTCTGCACCATACTTACTTCATGTTACATATGTTTTTTTCTCTTTGCTTTGATTAATAATATCAGTGTCTTTCTTACCAAATAAATGGAAGCTTCTTGAAGCCACTGACCCTTGCTCATAGTTAGTATTTGTTTTTATTGGCTGAAAACATGATATTGGAGAGCTTAAGCAGCATGAGGGCTGGGATTTAGCTCAGTTGGTAGAGTGCTGCTCTGCAGTCTCTGAGGTCTTGAGTTTGATTCCCAGCACCGCAAAATGGGAGAAGGAAGTGGCAACCCACTCCCCAGGCAATCCCGAAACAGTCAGCCATTGAAAACCCTATGAGGGTCGCTATGAGTCAGATACCAACTTGATGGCACCTAACAATTAACAACAAAGCAGCATGAATTTATTTCACAGATTTGAAGCCTTTTTCTTTGTTTTGGGTTCAGAACAGTAGATGGTCAGTTTAAAGGTTTTATTGAGTAGTCACAGATCATTGCACCAGGGACAAAGAGCAAGTAAATAAATCTAGGCTAGAGAAACTTTGAAAAAGTAAAGTGTTTACATTGCTACCAGAGCACATGAAGAGTATGATTCAAAATTAAACATAAGGTGATGACAATGCAGTGTTTTGGGAGTGACCAAAGAAATAAGGAATCAAACAGTTGATATGACATTTTGAGTCATATAACAGTTTCCTTTAAAAATTGTAAAAACTTCCTATTAGAATACATTGATCAATACTAGTGAATGAAAACCACTCTTGGTTAGAAATAATTACATGCTCTGATAACATATCACCCACAAGTTCTTTTAGAAATGTATGTTCTTTTAGAAATTTTGGGGTTATTAATGTATCTTAGTCTGTTCTCTATGGATATAGAAGAATCTCTAAGACTAGCCAATTAATAAGACATTGTTTTTAGCTCATGGTCCTAGGAATTGGAAGTCCAAGACAAGGTGGCTGCATTTGGCAAAGACCTTGTCTTATGTCATAATGTGGTGGAAAAAGCAGACGGGCAAACAAAGTAGGGACTTATAAAAGAAGCAAAACTGAAGGGCAGCATTCTTCATAACAACCTGCTCTCATGGGAACTAATCTAGGTCCACAAGAGCTAGAACTTACTCATTACCTCAAGAATTAACCCAATCTCTGGAAAAAGATGCTAATCTCTCTTAGGGATCTAACTGGACTGGGGTTTAGCTAAGTTGGTAGAGTACTTGATCTACATGCTTTGAGGCCTGGATCTGATTCCAAGTACCACAAAAATGGAAGAAGGACCTGATAGCCCACTCCCCAAATAAACCCAAAACAATCAGCCAATAACCCTTATGAATAGCATAGAAAAACTGACATAGTTGTGGGCATTGCACAGGGAGTTTTTCATTCTGTTGTACATAGGGTTGCTATGAGTCAGACCCAACTCATCACCACCTACCAACAACATAACTGTGGCCTAATCACTTCTTAAAGGACTCTCTCCCCACACCACCACAATGCCAAATTTCCATAAGTTTTGGAGAGAACAAACACTATATGAACTGTAGCATATGGAAAGAAGGATCAAAGATAAATCTCCATCAGAATCTCTCTTTTCATGAACAATCCCTGTCTATATACAACTGAAGTTAGGAGTGTGGGAGCAGGAGACAGGAGAGAGCAAAAACGAAGGAAGAAAGATATGTAGGAGAGTAGTAGAGAACAGCTTCTCTACTTTCAGAAGATGGTAGAGATGGAAGGAGGTTGAGGAGACACACTTTGGTGAAAAATCAGAGAGTATACTCCTGATTCTTGTAGGCTCAAAAAGTATAGAAAATACAGGTGTGCACACCCTAACATATATTTTTATTTGTGGAAAGAAGGAGGGAGGAAGAGAGGGAGGGAGGAAGGGAGGGAAACAGAGAGAGAGAGAGAGAGAGAGAGATACACTTTTATATGGAGATAAATAGGTATTAGGTCATTGACTTCCTCTCAAACATCAATCTTGCCCATTGATATTATTCTAGAAAATGAGCACGCTTTTTTATGAGTTGGAAACACTGTTTTCTCCTTAATTATTATTATTCTCATTTATTCTCACAAAACACATTCCCCCTGCCAATGCCAGAAGGAAACCAATCAGAAACATCTTGATCTCTTCTTACCATCCTATAAAGTAGAACTCCAGCCACTAATTACATAACCAACTAGCATAGATTCCTATTAATTGTATTGATGTGTTGTGGAAAAAAATGTAAATCTCTCTCCTTTTTCTGTAAAATGTGCTCTTATGAGTTAGACTCTAAGTGAGGCTGTTGGAAAGATTTCCTATGCCACATTCTCCAACTGCTCTATTATGGCTTGTGTGCTCTGGTTATGTGTTAATAGTTTTCTGACATCTGAAATAACAGCCCCATTTGAGCCACATGGAGTGCTTTTATCTCAAAGGGATTCAGCCTTAAATACAGATGGGCTTGTCGGCATGGTCTAGATGACATTTTTATAACCTGTAATGTTCTTCAGCAAGATGTGGTTAATGATCCTTCACATCATCCAGCCAGAGAGCACTTAGTTCCTGGTGGAAGGACTCATTCGCACCACAGTTTCTGAGCCTACTGAACACAAAGTTATTACTGTGGGAGTCAGCTAATGAAAATCTAGACATTGCTGCATTATTCATTTTATCATGATTGGTATTAATCCTAATGTTGCAGTCTTCTCTATGTACCCCTGTCATACTATTCTAGCATAGCCTACTTTGACCTTCTGCTTTGGAACACCACCATTCTATACTTGGAGGGAAAGGAATACACCCCTGACTGTGCCTTCTCTTTCTTGGCTATAACTTCAAAATGAGATAATCCTGCTGGAAACTAGCTTCTACAAGTTTTATGGACCCTCTCCTACTGTGATGTGACTATTTTGAAAACTGTGATGAAAGGTACAAAGAAACTGAGACATATGTCTATGGAATACCTGAGACATACTGTCTCCATCTTCCTTCTGTTTGCCCTTTCTTACCCTCAGGATGCTTCCCTCTGGACTATGGACCCTACAACTCTGGAAATCAATTCAATAAATGGTTGTCACATATCTGCTTTTGGTAAGGCGCTGTGCCATATGATAGGAGGATATATAACTCATGTAGTTCAGAGTGTGAGATAATAAAGATACTACATGGTCAGTAGATACTTTCCATGCAAACCCAAAATCAATGCCATAAAAAGAGATGCAAGCAATGTTCTAAAGTAGTTTTTCAAGGGTCAGGGATGAGAAAATGCCAAGGAGTTGGAAATTGGACAAAAAGTTAAAAGAAGCTTCAGAGTTTATTAGCAGAAGAACAGCTTGAGCAATTTTGTGTGAGTGGATGTTGTACTTGCGGAATCTAGTGTGTAGTACCAATGGGCCATGTGACTAGAACAAACTATGTAGTGAGATCCGTTGGCAAGTGAGGTGAAAAGGCAGTCATGCCAGAGTAGAATACAAGGCTGGGTGTGTGGGTTCCTGGAATACCAGGTAAACAAGACTGACCTTTATCCCATGGCATGGAAAGGCACGAGAGGATTTTCTGTAATATGGTCCGGCTTATGCTTCAGAGCCATCACTCTGGTCAATGGGGGACCACAGACACAAGGTACAAGCTGTGTGTTAGGTCAGGGTATAGGCCTACAGTTGTGAGAAGAGGGAACTGATATGGAAAACCATTCAGAATTTGAAGACTGCACTTGGTGAAGAACCTGACACCAATTTTCAGGGAAAGAATGAACTACTCCAGGGTATCTTGTCTGGCTGTTGCTGATTCATTCTGTTGTGTTCTGTTGTTCAGTGCCATCAGGTCAGGTCTGACTCATAGCCACCTTAGGAATGAAACACTACATGATACTGTGCCATGCACACAACCCTAACCTGGGAGGCTCATTTTCTAGCCCTATATTTGACAGTATTTCTCTGCTATTCATAGCGTTTTCAATGGCTAATTGTTTTGGGAGTGGATTTCTGGGTCCTTCTTTCTAGTCTGTCATAGTCTGCAAGCTCAGCTGAAACCTGTCCACCATTGGTGACCCTGCTGGTATGTGAATACCAGTGGCATAGCTCTCAGCATCACAGCAACATGCAAACCCCCTCACTAAGGCAAACTGACAGACAAGTGGGGATAGTATCCTGGCACTTATAAATATGGCAGAAAAGAATAAGTTACAAAGCAGGAAAATGCTGTCTTAGGCATACACTAGTCTTAGGTATTTGACAATTGCTCTTTGGCCTCCTGGCACTATGTATGGTGTCCCTTCTCATTCCACAGTACCTGCTGGTTGTCCCATGGTACTGTCCACCTGGAATTCTCTTCTAGTATACTGAGCTACCCCTCTAAAATTCCTATTTATCATTATGCCCCATACCATCACAATCTTGTACTGAGTTAAATTAACAGTTAAATTTGTTTGTGCTAAGATATTAATAATGTTAGTGGATTAACCTCTTAGAATAATCTTGTTACATTTTACACCTAAATTTCTGTTTAGTCCAAATAGTTATGTGAATGGTGGGAATTCTCTCCCTTGTGGGAGAGAAGTAGGCAGACATCTGGAGGCTTCTGTGTTATAAAAAGTACATCCTTTCTTTTGATGAATGGAGTTGGCTTTCTAGAGACATAACAGGGGAAAGGAAACTTATTAAAATCAGTGATATATAGACAATGCAAATTACCAAACAAAATAAAAGTATATGCTAACACATGATAAGAGTTTCCTTTCAAAATGTAAATGCATTGTTTCTTTAGAAATGCCAGTTATATATACTTATGTAAAAAAAGTGTAGCGTGTAGTGCTTTTGTTTTAACTTTCAAAGCATACGTCCATCATGAAAAGTACTGATTAAAACAAGCTTCAGGAAATATCCCTAATATCACTGCTAACAATTACCCATTTCCATAAGGATTTCCATTTCTTCCCCACATGCTTCCAGGTAGATTTGCATCATCAGACTTCAGGGGTGTAATCGTTCATGTTGAATACTTTTGTAATACAGGAATCATGTTCCTTCCTGCAAAAGCAGCCACCTTAGGGGCAGATGGTAATGACCACTTGAAAGAGCATATACTGCTGGAAACAGATTAAGCATAGAAGTGACACAGATTAAGAGAGACATCCAGGGACTTTGAGGCAGCTAGAACATAATTACCCAAATTAAATTTGGCCTAAACACAGGTTTGTGCTTCTTTTCTTGCCACATGTTTCAGGGAAACATTAATATTCTACATTGTAAATTTCTATACAAGGGGAAACAGCCATTTTTTAAACAAAGCAACAGTTTGTCAGCCATTTTCTTGGCATTTGCCTTTTGATTATTTGGCATCTGGAAATGTCCCAAGAGCTTACTTATTTATGTATTTATTTAATTTCTATTATGTTCATTTATTTTTTAAATTATACTAAAATGGATATGACAAAATTTACCATTTTGATCATTTTAAAGGGTCTGTTGGCATTAAGAGTATTTACTTTCTTATACAATCATTACCACCATTCATCTCTAGAGCAAGAGTCCTTATTTTTGTTTCCTAGTCATTTTTGTTTATATGATTCTATATACTTACAGAGCTATGGTTTTACTGTTCTTTCTTTCTTTATTAACTAAAGTCTATATTTTGTTCAGGTGATTTAGTAGTTACCTAATAACTTTTTGTTTTCCATGTGCTATCTAGAATACCACATTAGGTTTAATCATCCTGTCTTCTGAGGCTGTTGTTATCTATGATAGTTTGTTGATGTTTTTTTATTTTTATTTTATTTTTTTGGTGAACAGTTTCCTTTTACTTCAAACCATTTTAAAAATTTTTCTTATTTACAACTAGCTTTTGTGTGTGTGTGTGTGTATGTGTGTGGTACTGGGGGTTGAACCCAGAGCCTCGCTCTTGCATGCTCTGCAAGTGCTGGACCACTGAGTTGTACCCTCAGCCCATTTTTTTTTTTTTTTTACTTTTTGAGACAAGGTCTCACTAAGTTATGCAGACTGCCTCTGGTCTTGAACTTGCGATCCTCCTGCCTCCGCCTCCCGAGCCACTGGGATTACAGGTGTGCACCACCGCACACGGCTATTTACAATTAGCTTTTATTAATTGTACAAAGTAAAGGGGTTCATATAACATTTTCATATATGCATATAATATACTTTGCTGATGTTTACTTCCTCTGCTACACTTTCTTTTTCCCCTCCATACTCCTGCTTTTCCCATTCCACATTTCTAATATTCTACCTTTCACTTTTGTGTCCTTTTATTTTTCCCCAAGATTCCACATATGAGAGAAAACTTGTGATACTTCTCTTTGTGGAGCTGTTCTTCTATTTTTATAGTATATTCATTGTACAAAATGATGGGGTTCATTAGGACATATTCATATATGTATATCATGTAGTTTGATCTTATCCATTCCCCAGTTACCTTCTCTTATCTCTCCTTGCCCCTCCTGCTGATCTTCTACCTCTTCTCAAATATTCTCCCTTCTACTTTCAGGTCTTTTAAATACTTTTAAAATCCAGATCCCACAGATGAAAGAAAACATACAATATTTAACTTTTTGATTCTGGCTTGTTTCAGTTAACATGATGATAACCAATTCCATCCATTTTCCTGCAAATGACATAATTTTGTTATTCTTTATGGCTGAATAAAACTCCATTGGATATATAAACCATATTCCCTTTACATGCTCTTTGGATGATAGATGTCTAGGCTGATTCTATAACTTGGTTATAATGAATAGTGCCATAATACACATGAATCTGTAGGTAACTGTGCTGTTTGATGGTTTATATTCCTTTGGGTATATACTCAGGAGTGGTAAAATTGGATCAAAAGATAGTTCTATTTTTAGTTCTTTATGGAACCTTCATATTGATTTCCACAGTGACTAGAGTGATTTACATTCCTTCCAAGAGCATATAAGGGTTCATTTTGCCCCCTACAACCATGCCAGTATTTGTTGTGGTTCCCTTACCTGCTTTCTTTCTTTCTTCTTTCTTTCTCTCTTCCTCACTCTCTTTCTTTCTTTCTTTCTTTCTTTCTTTCTTTCTTTCTTCCCTCTTTTTAATAATGGGGACTTAAACCCAGGGCACTCTTGCATGCTAGGCAAGCACTCTTTCACTGCGCTGCACCCACTGGGCCCTATTTTATTTTTTATTTTGAGACAGCATCTTACTAAGTTGTCCAGGAAGGCTCTGGCCTTGAACCTCTGATCTTCCTGCCTCAGCCTGCCATGTTGATGGGATTACAGGTGTGCACCATGACATTCAGCTTGTTTCTTTTCTGGATGATAGTCATTCTGACTAGGGTGAAATGGAATCTCAATACAGTTTTGATTTGCATATTCCTGATGGATAAGGATGTTGAAACTGATGTCTGTCAGTTGGCCAAACTGTTGTGGCTTGTGTTGTGGCTGCAAGGCTGAAAGCTATGCTGCCTTTATTGCAGATACCCTGAGGGTCACCCATGGTGGACAGGGTCTAGCTGAGCTTACAGACTAAGATAGACAAGAGAGAAAGACATGGTTAAGCTATTCTTGAAATAATTAGCCATTGAAAACCCTATGAAAAACCTGAATAGCAGAGAAAGACTGTCAGATATAGTGCCAAAATATGAGCCCATCATGTTGGAAGGTATTAAAAAGATGACTGGGGAAGAGTTGCCTCCTCGAAGTAGAGTCTACCTTAATGACAGGAATGTCATAAAACCCCAGGGACCTCCACTTGCTGAAGTGGCATAACTCAAAATAAAAAGGAACAACTATAAACATCCACTAATAATTGGAACATGGAATGTACATAGTATGAATCTAGGAAAATTATAAATGGTCAAAAGGGAAATGGAGTGCATAAACACCAACAATATTCTAGTTATCAGGGAGCTAAAATGAAATGTAATAGGCCTTACTGAATCAGATAATCATATGGTCTACTATGCTGGGAATGACAAAGAGAAATGAGGTTGCATTCATCATCAAAGAAGACATCTTAATATCAGTCCTGAAGTATAATACTGCCTGTGATATAATAATATCCACATACATACAAGGAAGGCCATTTAATGTGAGCATTATTCAAATTTATGTACCCACCACTAAGTCCACAAATGTAGAAAGGGAAGATTTATACCAGCTTGTGCAATCTGAAATAGATCAAACATGCAATCAGGATGTATTGATAATTACTGGTGACTGGAATGCAAAAGTTGGAAATAGACAAGAAGGCTCAATAGTTGGAAAATATGCCCTTAGTGTCAGAAATGATGCTGGAGATCACATAGTAGAATTTTCTCAGACCAATAACAAAATAGAATTTTGTCAGACCAACTACATTTTTTTTACCAACATTAACAACAACAATATTATACATGGAGGGGCTGGGATTTAACTCAGTTGGTAGAGCAATGCTCTGCAGTCTCTAAGGTCTCGAGTTTGATTCCTAGCACTGCAAAAATGGGAGAAAGACATGGAAATCCACTCCTGAGGCAATCTTGAAGCAATCAGCCATTGAAAACACTATAAGGCTCTGTATGAGTTGAACATGAATCCACAACTCCTAACAGCATCAACAACATATACATTGGAAGTCACCAGATGGAACGTAGGGGAATCACCATCAAAAGAAGATGGAAGGAATATGCAGTCATTATACCAAAAAGAATTGATGGATGACCAACCATTTCAAGAGATTGTATATGATCAGTAACTAATGGTACTGAAGGATGAGATAGAAACTGACTTGAAGGAATTGGTAAAACACAAGGCTGTAGAAGTTGAAGGAATACCAATAGAAATTTGTCAACAAACAGACGCCTCACTGGAGGTGCTAACTTGTTTGTGCCAAAAGATTTGGAAACAACTACCTGGGCAACTTGCTGGAAGAGATCCATATTTGTGCCTATTCTCAATAATGGGATCAAACTGAATGTAGAAGTTAACAAATGATATCATTAATATAACACACAAGTGAAATTTTTCTAAAATCATTCAAAAGTAACTGCAGCAGTATATTGACAGGGAACTTCTGGAAAATCAAGCCATATTCAGATGAGGGCATGGAACCAGGGATATTATTATGATGTGAGATGGTTATTGGCTAAAAGCAGAGAATGCCAAAAAGATGTCTTTCTATGTTTTATTGACTATGCAAAGATATTTGACCATGGAGATCACAATAAATTGTGGATAATATTGTGAAAAATGGGAATACCAGAGTACTTAATTGTTCTCATGAGGAATCTGTACCTTGACTGGGAGGTAGTTATTCCAACAGTATAAGGAAACACTGCCTGGTTTAAAGTCAAGAAAGGTATGTGTCAGGGCTGTATCCTTTCACCATACCTCTTCAATCTCTATGCTGAACTAATAATCTGAGACGATAAACTCTATGACGAAGAACATGGTATCTTGATTTGAGGAAGACTCATTAAAAACTTGTGTTATGCAGAGGATACAACTGTAGTATTTGAAACATTTACTAATAAAGATCAAATAACACAGCCTTCAGTATGGATTGCATATCAATATCAGCAAAAAAAACTTCTTACAACTAGGTCAGTATGCAGCTTCATGATAGAGAAAAGATTGAGATTGTCCAAGATTTTACTTTACTTGGTTCTACAATCAACATCCACAGAAGCAACAGTCAAGAAATCAAAAGACGTATTGCAATGGGAAAAATCTGTTGCAAAAGACCTCTTTAAAGTGGTAAAAAGTAAAAATGTCACATTGAAGATGAAGTTGTGCTTGACTCATGCCATTGTATTTTCAGTCGCATCATATGGTTGTGAAAGCTGGGTGTTGAATAAGGGAGACAGGAGAAGAATTGATGCTTTTGAATGATGGTGCTGGAGACGAATATTGAATATACCGTGGGTTGCAAAAAGAACCAACAGATTTATCCTAGCTGAAGTACAACCAGAATGCTCTTTGGAAGCTAGAATAGCTAGACTTCATCTTATCTATTTTGGACATATTGTCAGGAGGAACCGATCCCTGGAGAAGGACATCATGCTTGGGAGAGTGGCAGGTCAATGAAAAAGGGAAAACCCTCAACTACATGGATTGACACAGTACCTGCAACAATGAGCAAAAACATAAAAACAGCTTAAACATTGTGTTTTGAGCTCAGAATCAAGGAGTGTTGCAATCTGCTGTACATAGAGTCGCTATGAGTTAGACCTGACTTGAAGATACGTAACAACAAAGAAGTTGAATGTTTTCATACATTTATCAGCCATTTGTACTTCATTTGAGAAATATCTACTTAATTTTTTTGCTCATTTATTGATTAAAATATTTGATTTTGTTGTTTAATTTTTTGAGTTCTTTATATGTTTGTATGTTTTAGATATTAATCTGCTCTCAGACGAACAGTAGGCCAAGATTTTCTCCAATTGTGTATACTATCGCTCTCTTTCTTACCTCTCCCACCCTCCCTTTCTCTCTGTTTTTTAAGACAATGTCTCTTTATGTGTCCCCAGCTGGCCTTGAACCCACAATTCTACTTCTTCAGCCTGTTGAGTGCTGGGATTACAGGTATGACTCCACATTGGTTGTAGGGTACTTCTTTATTTTCTGGTAATGTTTTCCTTAGCTGTGCAGAAGCTTTTTAATTTCATGCAGTCCTCTTTGTGAAGTCTTGCTCCTATATACTGGGAACTAGGGTCTTTTTCAGAATGTCCTTGCCTATTCCTACATCTTGAAGTGTTTTCTCTATGTTTTCCTCTAGCAGTTTCAAAATTTTAGATCTTAGATTAAGTTCTCTGATCCATTTTGAATTGAATTTTGTATAGCATTAGAGATATGGATCTAGTTTCATTTTTCTACAAGTGGATATCCAGGTTTGCAGTACTGCTTGTGGAAGAGATTGTCTTTTCACTGACAAATATTTTTGGCACTTTTGTCAAAAATCAGATGGATATACTTGCATAAGTTTGTTTCTGAATCCCTCTGTTCTCTTCAATTGATCTGTGTCTATTTTTGTGTCAGTACCATGCTGTTTACTATGGCTCCATACTATAATTTGGAATCAGTTACTGTGATACCTTTAGCATTGCTCTTTTTGCTCTGACTTACTTTGACTATTTGGGGTCTTTGTGCTTCCATATGACTTTGAGGATTTAAAAAAATTCTGTGAAGAATGTAATTGGAATTTTGATGGGGATTGCATAGATTCTACAGATTATTTTCAATAATGTAGCCATTTTCACAATAGTAATTGTAGAGAACTTTCACCTCCTTGGTTAATTTTATTCTTAGGTATTTTTAGGCTATTATGAATGGGATTGTTTTCTTGATTTTTTTCTAAGAAGTTTGTTTTATAGATTTTTAAAATGTTGATTTGTATCCTATTGCTTTGCTGAAAGTGTTTGTCATATCTAAGAGTTTTCTGATGCAGTCTTTAGGATCTTTTAAACAAGATCATTTATCTGTCAGTAGGGATAATTTGAGTTCTTCCTTTTCTATTAGTATCCATTATATTTCTTTCTCTTGTCTTATTGCTCTGGCTAAATATTCAAGCACTATATTCAATAAGATTGGAGAAAATAGACACCCTTATTCTCATTCCTGACTTTAGAGGAAATGCTTTCAAGTTTTCCCCAATTACTATAATGTTCACTGTGTTGTTAGATGCAGTCAAGTCAGATCTGACTCATAGCAACCCTAAGTATGGCAGAATGAGATGCTACCCAACACTGTGCCATGCACATGACCTTTTTGTATATGAGCCTGTTGTTGCACTATGTTTCTTCTCATTTTGCATAATGTCTTATCCACAAAAGGGGCTTTACTCCACTTCCATCATTAAGGTAGACTCTACTTTAAGGAGGCAACTCTTCCCTAGTAGTCTTTTGAGTGCTTTCCAACCTGGGGGGCTCATTTTCTGGCACTCTATCTGACAGTGTTTCTCTGATATTCATAGGGATTTCAATGGCTAATTGCTTTGGGAGTGGGCTGCCAGGTCCTACTCCCTAATCTGTCTTAGTCTGGAAGCTCAGCTAAAATCTGTCCACCATGGGGGCCCCTGCTAGTATCTGAAATACTGGTCACATAGCTTTCAGCATAATAGCAACAGCAACTTCTGCATAGCATAACAAGCTGACAGACACATGGGGGATTATTGGCTATAGGTTTGTCATATATAGACTTTATTGTTTATTGTTTTGAGATATGTTTCTTTGAGATATGCTACTTTGTTCATGGCTTTTATTGTGAAAGGATACTGAACAGTCTAATGGAACTTTTCTGTATCTTATTGAGATGATAATGTGAATTTTGTCCCTGAATTTGTTTATCTGTTTATGTGCTTCATTACATTTATTAATTTTATTTGTTGAACTTTCCTTTTATTCTTGGAATGAAACCAAATTGTTCATGTTGTGTGATCTTTTTAATGGGTTGAATTTATTTTGCAAGTGTTTTATTGAGAATTTTGTCTATGTTCATTGGGGAAGTTGGTCTACAGCTGTGTGTGTGTGTGTGTGTGTGTGTGTGTGTGTGTGTGTGTGTGTCCTTATCTGGTTTGCAGAATGAGTTTGGTAGTGTTCCTTCTTTTTCTATTTTATGGAACAATTTGAAGACCATTGGGTTAATTCTTTTTTAAAGATCTGGTGAAATTTGGTGGTGAGTTCATTTGGTCCAAGGCTTTGCTTTGTTGAGAACTTCTTTGTTACTGCTTCAATCATCCCTCATTATAGATCTGTTTAGGTTGTTCATATCTCTTGATTCAATTTTTGTAGGTCATATATTTCTAGGAATTTATCTAATTTTTCTAGATTTTCCAATTTATTGGAATATAAATTTTCAAATATTCCCTATTGATCTTTTGGATTTTATTTGTATCTGTTGTAATTCCCCCCTTTTTGTCTCTATTTATTTTTGTCATCTTTTTCTTTTGGTTAGTTTGGCTAAAAGTTTATCAGTATTATTTATCTTTTCAAAGAACCAACTCTTTGCTCCATTGCTTCTTTATATAAGGTGTGATCAGAAAATATAGTGAATGCTACTACTAAGTGTCAGTCAATCAAAAAGCAATATAGGAAGCAATAAGCAGCATGGTAGAAAATTAGTAATGATGTGGACAAGTTTCAACTCATTACGTGCAGTCAGGTGTGAGCTATGGTTGAGAGAAGGTATGTTTTAAAGTGCCATTAAATCATAGCCCATGAATGCTTCTGGTACAGCAATTTATGTCAAATAAAACTTATGGTGGGTCCTCATCCACCTTTTTCACTTGATCTGATTTCTGTTTTTCCCCAAAGTCAAAATGACTATAAAAGGTAAACTTTTTGATTTGACTCAGGACATCAAGGCAGCCACCATGGCACAACTAAATACATTTATGAATGAGGACTTCCAGAACCACTTCAGTAAGTGGCAAGAATATAGGATAAATATGTTTGAAGCTAGGGGATATATGTTTTTTAAACTGTAATATATTTTTTAATTTAAATATTCACCCTATTACTGGATCACACTTTGTATTGTTCTTTTAGTATCCATTTCATTAATTTCTGCTCTGGTCTTTATCATTTATTTTCATCTACTAATTTTTGGTCTGGTTTGTTCTTATTTTTCTAAGACATTGAGGTACATTATTAATTATTCACAAATCACAACATAGACATACAAGAAACAAGAAAAAGCAAGACAATATTATTCCTCCAAAGATCACAACCATAGAAAATAAAATGGCAAAAAACAATGATGAGAGTGAGGTATTAAAGTAATAATAATGAAGGAATGAAAAAAGGAAGGATACAGGGAAAGGGAAAAGGATGCAGGGAAAAAGAAGAAATAAGGTTTAAAAAGGAAAAGAAGTAGAATGGAAAAGAATGTGGTAAATAAGAGGACAAAGGAATGAGATAAAAATATGATTAACCAATAAAGAAGTATATAAATAAAGTTAGAGGGAGCCGGGAGCGATGGTGCACACCTGTAATCCCAGTGGCTTGGGAGGCGGAGGCAGGAGAATTGCAAGTTTGAGACCAGAGATAGTCTGCGTAACTTAGTGAGACTCTGTCTCAGAAAAGTAAGAAATATGGGCTGAGGGTACAGTTCAGTGGTCCAGCACTTGCAGAGCATGCAAGTGCGAGGCCCTGGGCTCAACCCCCAGTACCAGAAAAAAAATAAATAAATAAAGTTAGAGGTAAGAAGAATAAAATATAAAAATAAAAGCTTTTTCAAAATAAAAATAAAATACAAATAATACTAAAATATAGTAAAGAAAAAAAGCATCAATAAAAAAGAAAAAATAAAAATAAAAATTTGGAGCACCTTCTCTTTGGGTTTTCTAATATTGGAATCTTCCAGGTTGAGGGAGCAGTTGGTTGAAGTCAGAGTCTCTTGACCTTCATGTGATTCAGACTGGTTCTTCATATGGGTGAGGGTCTAGCTAGTCAAGGGTCAGTTGTCCAGCAGGGCTGCGTTCATGTGAGAAATTTCCCTTCTATACTTTGCAGCCTGTCGGCTGGGCAGGTTCTCATTCACTCCAGAGAACCCTCGGCTTGTGTAGCCAGAATGGCTAATGTCCAATCCAAAAGGTGTTCTGTGAATGCCTCAGAAAGTGGAGGAAGCAAACATATCACTGAGATTTGTACTGGAGGGGCAAAACTGAGGGAACCTGGAACTCTGCTGCCAGTCTCAATGCTTTCTGAGCCTGCCCAGTAGTAAGCCACCTATGGAAAGGAGGTTGCACAATTTAAGTGATCTGTTGGACCTGGGCTCAGAGATCTCAGTCCTGACAGTAGCAAACCATGTGCAGCAAGAAGGCTGAGCAGCCTGCTGGTACTGGTCTAAGGGCTATCAGTGGCCACAGGTATCCTCAGGCTATAGGTCTTGGTTCTCAACACCAAGAATAGGGCCACTGACCACCCCACCCTTTACAGCCTGAACCCCTGCTGCCTGAACTTTTCACTGTGTCCATCTGTTATCCTCTTCTCTCCATGACTGCTTCTCACGGCCATCTCACACCTGGATATTGTGGCAGGCTGTCCCCAGGCTCCCTGAGCTGTGACTGTTCCTTATTTTCATGTCCACAGAGTAGCTCAGCTATTCTTCTCAAGTTGGTCCCTGGCTATAGCCTTTCCATGGGAAGTGACAGAAGGGATTTCTTCTCCAGGCCTTACCTACCAGGCAGGAGGAGTCCCTGTCACACCAAATCCTCACACTGGATTTAAGTCTTGGGAGAATTGTGGACTTATAGTATGGCTAGGCCTGCCAGTCTATTGTCACCAGGGCCACCTGGCTTGCCTTGAGAGTGTAGCTTCAGCTCCCCACCACTACCCAAGAGCTGGGGCTGGGGCTGGAGCTGTAGGCTGTTTCTTACATTTTGCTGCCTAGCCTTTCTCTTTCTCCATGCTTTTCAGCTGTCAGATCATTTCTTTGGTGATTCCCAGTGGATAAAGATTCCTGGCCCCCATCCCATTCTCATTGGCATTTATTCTTTGTTTTGTGGCTACTAGCTATTTGGCCTAGGGTGAGATAGAATCTCAGTGTAGTTTTGATTTGTACTTCCCTGATGGCTAAAGATGTTGAATACTTTTTTTTTTGTATTTATGGCCATAAATGTTTCATTATTTGAAAAGTGTCTGTTTATTTGCCCATTTGTTGATTGGATTAATTCCTCTTTGTTTAATTTTTTGTGAGTTATTCCTGATATTAATCCCTTGATGGATGTCACAGCCTTTCCCCTCTGAAAAAAATTATGACTACACCAAAGATAGGTTTTGAATTCACAATGTGTTTTCACTCTGGACTATGAACCACACATTGCACTAATTAAGAACTGACATTCCAATTTGAAAAAAAATACATGGGATGGTGAAATGGTTAGCCTCTCTGAGGTTGTATTGCTACTGCTTTACCTATGAAGCGGTTATGATTATAGCAATTCCTAGTCAGCAAGATTGAGGTGATGTTTTTATGCTTCAAAGCATCTTTGGGGGAGTGTTATAAGAGGACTAATATTTTCCCTTACTTGAGAAGTAAAACCGCAACTCTGGTTTTAATTATTCCAAATGGTTTTAAAATTCATTTATTCTTTAAGAGAATAAATACTTATTACTGATTATCTGTGTTGTGCCACGCAAATGCACTGAGAGAGAAAGCTGAATATTTACCTACATTAGCACAGATTATGACAATGAGTAGAGGAACAGGGTCTTTCTCAGGGAAAGACATTTGGAGGAGAGATGGTCATATTGATGGGAAAATGGAGTGCAACTGGATAAGTTTTGCTATTCATTCCATACAGCTAATAAAGTATCGTCATCCGGCTATTTGGTAAAATGATCTCTTTGGGTTCTGAATTAAAGTAATTTTTCTCTCTAGAATAATGCCTTTTCACATGGTCTCTATTTTCTAACCATTATAAATGGTGAGAACATTTTGTAAGTCTTATTCATGAATCCTCCAGTGATTTGTGGAACTTTGGTTAACTATTAAGGGTATGCAGATATGGAAGTGAAACTTTCTTCAATGATGCAGTTATACCTGTCGGTTCTTATAACTCAAGTCATGTTCTGCAGATCAGCCATGGTTTCTTCACCCAGGAGCTTGCTAGAGATGCACACAGTTAGGCCTAACTCTGGTCCCACTGAGTCAGAACATGCCTTTTGAAAATTTCCTGCCTGATTTGTGTGCACATTAATCACTGCACACAAATTGTCTAGAAAGCAAAGTGTATGCATATGTGTGTTTCCATCCTGTAATAATACTTAAATCTTTCTCACATTACAAATTATCAGTGATTTCTCAGACATTACTATCTAGATATAAAATTCCTAAAAAGAGGTTGTCTGCATCAGAATTTGAAATATTTATGTCCTTTGATATATCAAATCCAGATGAAGACTTAACAAATAGTAATCATATTATATAAAGAAACAAGTATGAGATTGCATTGCAATATTGTTATACAGTTAAAGAATTGTCAATGGCAAAAGTACCCATCAATATGGCATTGGTACAGTAAATTATGGTTCATATGCTACATATATGAAGGTGATAATGTATAGCCAGTAAATTTATATTAATGATATTTCTGCATTGACATGTAGAATTTTCCATATAGAGTTGTTAATTGAAAAAAGGAAGTATTAAACACTGCATTGTTTGACATAATTTTTAAAAAAATCTGTATAGCTATAGGTGCAATGAAAAAGAATATAGACCAAACAATAACAATGGTTGTCATTAGATAGTGATAAGATGGTGGACAAAAGTTTTCTTTTCTATTCTTTCCGTCTGCTTCTGTCTAGATTTAAATTTTCTTTTCAATAAATATGGGTATCTCTTTAATGAACATTTTAAGTTAAAGTAAAAGCAGCACTATGCTCTGAGTGTAATAAATCCAATTTGCTTCTAGTATTTGATATTCTACTTTCTCCTATTTTCATTGTCAAAGATAGATAATTCAGTGGGTAGTTCTAAAGAGCAATAGATGGAACATGTCTAATTAAATGTTGGCCTTTTGATGTAGTTTTCTTCTGTTAATACTCAAAAGACACTGCAGATCTAAAATGAGTGAGCATTTAATTTTTTTCATCTTCTCTAATGAGATAGTCTGATTTTTGGTTGTTGAGAAACAATAGTGCAAGTGTTTATTCATTTATTTATTTATTTAGAGACAGAGTCTCACTTTGTAACCTTGACTGGCCTGGAATTCTCTATGTAGACTAGGCCAGCCTCAAACATGCAAGGATCCTTCTGCCCCTGCCTCTTGAGTGCTGGGATTACAGGTGTGTTTCATGCAACCTCTCTTTTAGATATGATATTATTGTTTCAGTAATATCATTGCAGTTGAGATGATGAAAAACTTTAGAAACTAGTGCTATCAAAGTTAAATATAATGTAAAAGAAAAGAAGAGAAATATAGTTACAAAGCTTATATATTGCTGCAAGATAAAAAGCTATGAGACACCCAGTTAATTAAAGCTAGCTTCACTTATTGTGCTTTTGTTATTTTTCCTAATTTCCTATTTTATATTTGAACTAAATTTGAGTATTAAACGAGTTAATTAATTATGAAGTAGCTAACAGATTTAAATAGAATTCCTATAAGCTTTCATATGATAAAAACAAACGAACATAATTTTTGCCTTTGATTTTGTTTTTGCTTCAGAAGAAAGGGCCTGGAATAATTTGCTGTCTAGTATATAGCATAAGAGAGAAGGATGTGGCAGTCCCTTCCTGAAATGATCCTGAAACAATCAGCCATTGAAAACCCTATGAGGGTCTCTATGAGTCAGACCTGACTCGATGGCTCCTAACAAGTATATATTATAAACATTATTCCCTTAGGCTATTCTCTGGATTTAAAAACACAAAATAAATATTTTACATTAGTTTCTGATAGTGTCTTAGTCATAAAAATGCTCCTATCAATTTCAAAGAACTCAATTGTAGAAGGCACTTAAGTCAGAAAGCATGAAGCATTTAGCAATCTCAAAGGAAGAAAAAGAGCTTCATAAATATTCCAAAGAATATTTTGTTATTCTTTTCAGACATCTGTTTTGTAACTTGTAGGATCATCTTGTGAACAAGCAAAAATATTTGGAGTACCTTCCTAATTAACCTGAGACATCAACTTTCTAAAAGTGGAATGTTTCTATTTTTATTAGTGAATTTATGACATGTAAATGATAGTATGTATTTAGGAAACATAACATTATTTCAATAAATTGGTAAATTTATTATTTCATCATTTTACTATTACAGTGAGTGAGCAACTAATGGTTGATCAGAATCACATTAGTCTAGTCCACTAACAGTGACATCTGTGCCCCAAGTGACAACCAGTGCAGTGCAGTGGATCAGGTTTCTTCTCTCCAGGTAGGATAACAAACAGCTACACCACACATATTCGATATTTGGGTATGCTACTTTCCATACTGATACCAGTTGAAGCAATGTGACAGAGTTCTTAGACAGAGGTAAGTAAACAAAAAGTATGATACCCATAACAGGAAATTAAAAAAAAAAACATTTCAGAGGCTCTGGTGCAAAAAATGATTTCTATTTCTGAAAGAATATATTCCAGGATGTACTCAAATTTTAATTGTATTCACAGGTACAAATACTTGCAGTAAACCCACATTGAATTCTACTGAGGTAGAATGCAACAAAGCTCATAGTCAAGTCATGTGCAGTTTAATGTTTTAGATTATTATGTTTTCTTAAATTGACTGGATTCAGCAGATCACTTTCTCAACTAGTCAAATATGGAGGGAAATGCAGAAAGGTAATATTAATCACCAATATGAACATAAATAGCTGTAGGATATTGCTCTCAAATGAGAATTCATGTTGGCAAAAATCAAATGTCAACTTGGTTAATAGTTTTACACCATTGATCAAATCAATGTTCCAAAAAAAAGATAAAGTCTTTTTTTTTTTGAGTTAATTAGTTATTTGGCTGAACAACATTGTTGATTTAAAATTATTGATTTACTCTACTTTCATAGACGTGGCACTGAAGGATGAAAACCGTAATAATTATTGACAACATATTACTTCTTATAAAGTCTTTATCACTTAATCCTCTAACTACCTTATCTTCTGGGTGATATTCTGCCCACTCAGAGGAGGAGGAAGCCCAGTGTCAGTTTCTCAGAACTCTCACAGTTATGATAGGTTTGGTCCCAAAGCTCCTGCTCTTTCACCACTAGACATTTTTTCCTTCAAGTGGTTGTCTGGTCGTGATCATCATGAACATCATTTCACATTCCATAGTTATAATTCAACATTAACATCATTGCTTTGAAGATAAAATCACTGAAATACAATAGATGACCTCATAGGAATTAATTAATTAGATACTGGGGATTGAACCCAGGGTCTCATGTGTGCTAAGTACATGCTCTATCACTGGATTACATCCCCAGCCCTTAATGGATGATCTTAAGCAAATAATTAGATTTAAATTTCTGGATATACACAATGTGGAGTAAATAATAACTCAGTAATGATTTGATCCCTCACATGTCAGTCAGCTTGTCATGCTGGAGGGGCTTGTGTGTTGCCGTGATGCTGAATGCTATACCACTAGTATTTTAGATACTAGCAGGGCCACCATGGTGGACAGGTTTCAGCTGAGCTTCCAGACTAAGACAGATTAGGGAGTAGGGACAGACTAGGGAGAACTGGACCCAGCAGCTCACTCCCAATTAGCCATTAAAAACCCCATGAATAGCAGAGAAGCAGGGTCAAGTATATTGCCAGAAAATGAGCTCCCCAGGCTGGAAAACATTCAAAAGATGACCGGGGAAGAGTTGACTCCTCAATGTAAAGTTGACCTTAATGACAGGAATGGAGTAAAGCTCCTGGGACCTCCATTAGCTGATGTGGCAAGACTCAAAATGAGAAGAAACACAGTGACTACAACATTGGGATCAAACCTAAACAGATCATGTGCATGATGTAGTGTAGGGTATACTTTCATTCTGCTATATACAGGGTTGCTCTGAGTTGACTCTGACTTGAAGGCATTCAACAACAACAGCAGCAATAACAATGGTTTGATAGTGTTGGCAACAATATTGATGGGATTGATGATAATGTACAACTTTTTGTTGGGAGAGAAGGCTGACCTGAGACTACCTCTAGGCATCAAAGACGAAGCAGCTAGGTTAGAATACATTCTATTATACTAAATTTGGGCTTGGAGTCAGTGGCAGATAGGAGACTCTTATAGGAATTTAAGTCAACATTGGGAGAGATTAGTGTAGAGCTAAGCTTTGAAATGCTAAAGGAGACCAGGAAAATGAGAAGCCAAGATTTACAGCCTAGGGAGTTAGAAAACCCATTTTGTTGATGAATGAGAAGGGAAAATAGCCAAAGCCTAGATAAATTTCCTCAGATATGACTTATTGCATGTGATATCATGGAGAATGCTAGGGGTAATTAAAAATGGACAAATTATGATGACCGGGGCATAGAGCTTTTTATTTTGCAGGTATATTTATAAAACACTTCTAATTATTCTCAAGTCCTTAGTTTTTAAATACAATATATTTTCATGAAACAGAACTTTAAACTGATAACAAGTTACTTCCTCTAATAATCACAAATAATATATCCCCTTCTATTTTTAAATGAAACCAATAAGTGCATTCCTAACTGAAACTAATTTCTATGTGACATTCCAATATAAACTGTAGTAATATACTGATAAACCTCTAAAAACATAGATTTAAAATATAGAACTCTATTTAAAAGAAAATAGATATTCTTTCTTGTATTTGTGCTAAACACTATAGAAAACAGTTCTTTGTTTTCTTTTAATTGGCGTAAAAGCTCAACTGAGTTAACTGGTTGATATGGATAGCTTTTGGGGCTGGGATTTAGCTCAGTTGGTAGAGCACTGTGCTGCAGTCTCTGAGGCCCTGAGTTTAATTCCCAGCACTGCAAAAATGGGAGAAAGACCTGGCAATCCACTCCCAAGTCAATTCCGAAACAGTCAGCCATTGAAAGCCCTATGAGGGTTGTTATGAGTCGGATACTGATTTGACAGCACCTAACAACAGCAACAACATGGATAGCTTATATATACCATATACTTATTGAAAAGAACAGATAGTTTTAACATACAAGGGTTATATTTTTGGACATGTATTTTTAAATTCCTAAAACTTTTTGAAAAGGTCAACATATTTTTAACTACCACATGTTCTTTGATGTAATTTTCACCCTTTCAACAGTTTTAGAGTCAATAAGATCAGATGTGGATAAGAATTCTGTGCTGATTGGATTTGAGAATATACAGTATATAAAAGTCTTCAAAAATCTAAGATTAAACTATATAAGAATATCAGTGGAATGGAAACTATTTCAAGCATATATTTTAGTACAAAGATTGTTTTCATTTTAATCCAAAATATTTTGTCATCCAGGTATTCCGAATAGTTTATATTTGCAGATAGAGTGAAAGATTCTACAAGGAAATATTAAACAATGCTGGAAACATCAAAAGAAGATAGAAGGAATGCACAGAGTCATTATACAAAAGAGAGTTGATGGGTAACCAACTATTTCAAGGGGTTGCATATGACAAGAAACCAATGGTATTGAAGGATGACATAGAAACTGCCTTGAAGGAACTGGTGAAACACAAGGCTCCAGGAATTGATGGAATACCAATAGAGATGTTTCAACAAACAGATGCAGCCCTGGAGGTTCTAATATATTTATGTCAAAAGATCTGGAAAACAGCTACCTGGCCAACTCACTGGAAGAGATCCATATTTGTGCCTATTCTCAAGAAAGGGGATCCAACTGAATGTGGAAACTATTGAACAACATCATTAATATTACATGCAAGCAAAATTTTACTAAAGATCTTTCAAAAGCAACTACAGCAGTATATTGATAGGGAACTGCGAGAAAAATCAAGCTCGATTAAGAAGAGGACAGGAAACCAGAGATATCATTGTTGATGCCAGATGGATGTTAGCCAAAATCAGAGAATATCAAAAAGATGTCTATGTTTTATCAACTGTGCAAAGGCATATGACGGTGTGGATCATAACAAATTATGTATAACACTGTGAAGAATGGGAATACCAGAGGACCTAATTGTACTCATGAGTAATCTGTACATGGTCCAGAGGCAGTTGTTCAGATAGAACAAAGAAACACTGCTTGGTTTAAAGTTGAGAAAGGTGTGTGGCAGGGCTGTATCCTTTCACCATGTTGTTGTTGTTAGGTGCCATCGAGTCGAGTCCAACTCATAGCGACCCTATGTACAGCAGATCGAAACACTTCCCGATTCTGTGCCAGACAAACGATCTTATTTATGTTTAAACCCATTGTTGCAGACACTGTGTCAATCCATCTGGTGGAGGGTTTTCCTCTTTTTCGTTGACCTGCCACTCTTCCAAACATGATGTCCTTCTCCAGAGATTGTTCTCTCCTGACTACATGTCTGAAATATGTAAGACGCAGTTTGGCCATTCTTGCTTCCAAGGAGCACTCTGGTTGTACTTCTTCCAGGACAGATTTGTTGGTTCTTTTGGCAGTCCATGGTATATTCAATAGACGTCTCCAGCACCACAATTCAAAAGCATCAATTCTTTTTCTGTCTCTCTTGTTCATTGTCCAGCTTTCACATATGATGCCACTGAAAATATCATGGCATGAGTCAGACACACTTTCGTCTTCAATTGACATCTTTGCTTTTCAATACTCTAAAGAGATCTTTTGCCACAGCTTTTCCTAGAGCAATGCGTCTTTGGATTTCTTGACTGCTGCTTCCAAGGTTGTTGATTATAGAGCCAAGCAAAGCAAAATCTTGGACAACCTCAATCTTTTCTCCATTTATTGTGAAATTGCGTGATGACCCAGTCGTAAGGATTTTTGTTTTATTGATGTTTAGTCACAACCCATATTGAAGGCTATGATCTTTGATCTTCATCAGTAAATGTTTTAAATCCTCTTCACTTTCAGCAAGCAGAGTGGTGTCATCTGCATACCGCAGGTTGTTAATGAGTCTTCCTCCAGTCTTGATGCCACGTTCTTCCTCATAAAGTCCAGCTTCTTGGATTATTTGCTCAGCGTATAAATTGAAGAGATAGGGTGAAAGTATACAGCCCTGACGCACACCTTTCTCAACTTTAAACCACTCAGTGTTTCCTTATTCTATTCGAAAAACTGCCTCCTGGTTCATGTACAGATTTCTCATGAGCACAATTAGGTGTTCTGGTATTCCCATTTTCTGAAGTGTTATCCATAATTTGTTATGATCCTTTCACCATAGCTCTTCAATTTCTATGCTGAAAAAATAATCCAAAAATTGGACTTTATGGAGAAGAACACAGTTTCAGTGGTGGAGGAAGACTCATTAACAACCTGCGTTATACAGATGATATAACTCTGCTTGCTGAAAGTGAAGAAGACTTGAAACATTTACTGATGAAGATCAAACAACATAGCCTTTTGTTTGGATTGTGCCTCAACATCAACAAAACAAATATTGTTACAACTGGGTCTGCATGCAACTTCACAATAAATGGAGAAAAGATTGAGGTTTTATATGATTTTCCTTTACTTGATTCTACAATGAACACTCAATGGAGCGGCAGTCAAGAAATCAAAAGATGCATTGCTTTGGGAAAAGCTGTGGCAAAAGATCTCTTTAAAGTATTGAAAAATAAAGTATTGAAGATGAAGGTGCGCCTGACTCATTCCATGGTATTTTCAGTCATTTCATATGGTTGTGAAAGCTGCACATTGAACAAGGGAGACAGGAGAAGAATTGAGACTTTTGAATTATGGTGCTGGAGATGTCTATTGAATATACCATGGACTGCCAAAAGAACCAACAGATCTGTCCTAGATGAAGTGCAACCAGAGTGCTCCTTGGAAGCAAGGGTGGCTAGACTGCATCTTACATATTTGTAAATGTAGTCAGGAGGAACCAATGCCTGGAGAAGGACATGATGTTTGGGAGAGTGGCAGGTCAATGAAAACAAGGAAAACTTCAAGTCTATGAATTGACATATTATCTGAAACAATGGGCTTAAATACAAATAAGATTTTATGCCTGGCACAGAAGCAGGGAGTATGTAGTTTTCTTGTACATAGGATCTCTATGAGTCAGGCCCAACTGAAGGGTGTCTAACAATGACAACAAATAGACTAAGAGCATATAACATCAAGATCTTTAGAACATCAGTGCCACCTTTCACCAATTACTGAACATATGTCTTTTTTCTTTCTCCCTCCCACCCTTCCTTCCTCCCTCCCTCCCTCCCTCCCTTCCTTCCTTCCTTCCTTCCTTCCTTCCTTCCTTCCTTCCTTCCTTCCTGCAGTTTTTTCCTTCCTTCCTTCCTTGCCTCAGTGACATCCTATAGACAAAAATTAAACAATACTTCTGACTGTGTTCCCAAATATGAGGTGATTGACTTGAACTGAAATCACTGATGGTTTTTTAGTTTTGTTTGTTTGTTTTGTATTTCTTCAGAACCAGAATGAGTGAACCAGGCTCTCCCATTTTCTTCTTAACTTTATGGGAGAAAACATTGTTATCAGCATACTCCAGGAGTTACTTCTGTCTCCAAAAATCTGTGTATTTTTGTGTTAGTGAGATTTTCATTTCTGTGACAAAATACCTGAAGGGAGAGGACTCAAATGAGGAATAAGTTCTTTTACCTCATGGTATCAGAGGATTTAGTTGCTAGTCACTTGACTCTGTGTTGTGTTTCTGGGTATTTCATGAGGCAGTGCATTACGGCAGCAGGAACATGTGGCAGAGAATATTCATCTCTTGGTGACCAAAAAGCAGCAAGAGGGACAGGAAGTCATTAGGGCAAGATATGACCTTCAAAGACTTGCCCTCAGTGATCTTCCTCCAGCCAAGCCATATCTTCCACAGTTCCATCACCTCTCAGTACTCTATTCAAATTTTGAATCCATCAGTGAATTACTATTTATTGGGTCAGAGCCCTCTGACCTAATTTGCCTGTGGAAATACTCTCACAGACACACTCAGAGGTGTGCTTTACTAATTTCTTAGGCTTTCTCAATACAGTCATGTTGACAAACAAGATTAATAATCACCATTAGCCATTTATATAATGTGTTTTATTCCATTCCTCCAGATCTTCTGTCTTTTTTACATTTTAAAGCAACTATACAAAGCAGAGGTTTTTAAAACTATTAATTGGTTTGTCTAACTATCTTTACCATGTGATTCCAGAATATATTCATCACCACAAAAAGAAACTATACCTGTTAATAATCCTTCTCTTTTATTTCCCTCCTCCAAGTTCTAGCAGCTGCAAATCTATATTTTGTCTCTATGAATTTGCCTATTTTGTTGTTGTTGTTGTTAGGTGCCATCGAGTCGGTATCCAACTTATAGCAACCCTCATAGGTTTTCAATGGCTGAGTGCTTCGGGATTTCCTTGGGAGTGGATTGCCATTTTTTGCGGTGCTGGGAATTGAACTCGGGGCCTCAGAGACTGCAGCGCAGCACTCTACCCACTGAGCTAAATCCCAGCCCTTGCCTATTTTAGATGTTTCAATTAAATAGAATTATACAATATGTGGCCTTTTGAAACTGTTTTCTTTACTTAGCATATCTTCAAAGTTTACTTACAAGGCATGTATCAGTACCTAATTCCTTTTTATGGATGAGTAATATTCCATTTATGAATATATCACATTTTATTTATTTCATTCAATATTTAATGGTTAATAGGGTTGTTTTTACCCATTCTTTCCCCATTATTTTTAATGCTACTGTGAACATGTTTGTGAACATATTTTTGTAAATATATGTTTTCATATCTCCTGGGTATACCATACAACTGGAATTGTGAAGAGGTATAATTAATTCTGTTTTACTGGTTGAGGAACTGACAAATGTTTTTGTACCATAGCTGCACGATTTACATTCCTACTACCAATATATGTGGGTCTCAATTTCTCCACATCCTTGATCTAATTTATTTTTCATTTTTAAAACTATAGTATTTCAGTGAGTGTATATAATCCTTTTGAAATAAAATATATCAGAGATAGAGGTCCATATTAAAGACATATATTTATTTATATTACAATTTCACTGGCTGTATTTCATTGCAGTATATGGATGATACATTTATATTGCTATCATTTTCCTATTTTCACTACAGTAGATTTTTGTATTTATGTACATTTAGATTAACACCCTCTTTTTTTGCATCACCATGGTTCAGTGGATGTCTTGGTATATATATCTTCACAAAGTTGTCTGCCTGTTTTCATAGTTCACACTTCTGTTATGGGATCAAAGAGTAAGAATGTTTTAAATGAATATTGCTATATCTTGAAAATTCATCTCCAGGATGATTTTATTGATATAAAATTTAGTAGCAGTTGAGTCAGTTTTACCCCTACTTCACCTATAATATTTAATCCCAGACCAAATGTGAACATTCTTATCTCAGTGATGTCTTTTATTATAATACTAATTAAGTGTAAGGTTGCCTATATTCATATGATAATTATTTACATTTTCTCTTTAGTATTTTCTGTCCATTTCCCCAGTTGT
>VMDO01015829.1:0-49833 GCA_007922755.1 Pedetes capensis
GGGCTGGGATTTAGCTCAGTGGGTAGAGCGCTGCGCTGCAGTCTCTGAGGACCCGAGTTCAATTCCCAGCACCACAAAAATGGGAGAAGGGCCTGGCAATCCACTCCCAAGGCAATCCCGAAGCACTCAGCCATTGAAAACCCTATGAGGGTCGCTATGAGTCGGATACCGACTCGACGGCACCTAACAACAACAACAAAAACATTTATAAAAATTAACGTCCTAGGGACTTTCTGCTAATGGTAATGGTGGGCTGTCATTCAGACACACATTGCCACTGAAATAGCTAAACATAATTGAATTTTAAAAAGTCTTAAAGCCTCAAGGTGCTGAACAGGCATCATCTAGTTAAAATGGGAATCAAGGATGCAGAAGATGTTATGGATTTGACCAATGGTTATGGGAATAGAAATAAAGCCCAAATTCCTCACAAGGAACTAGGACCCCCAGAGGTTATACTATCAGAGTAGACCTGAAACACACTCATTCTCAAATGGATTTTCAGCCAAGGGTCAAGTTGTTTAGGGCAACTAAGGGATCTGAACCCTTGAATTGGTTTACGGGTTGGTGATGCCTCTGGGTGTCTGGAAAAATCAAATGGACATTCTTTCAAAAGGGGGATTTCTTTAGCCCAGGCCCCAGATTATTCAGTGGCCAGCACATAAATATAACCAGGCACCCAAGGAACCAGACTCCAAAGACAAGAAAATTAAGAAACCACAAACAAAAGCAGCCCTTCAAGAATGTTATCAGATAGTGAAATCATCACAATCTGAAAAACTTTTGTTTCCTCTATTTAAAGAAATAAAAAATAAGCCTAAAGATATTTGAAAGAAATGGGAAAGTATTAATTGCTATATAGCAAATAGGGAAAGAAACAAACAAAAATCTGAAACAGACATTAAAGTAATGAAATGAAAACTTAATGGTGAGGAAAAGTATTCAGCTGTTAGTTTAAAAAGAAAAACTCAGTGGATAGGTTTAATTACTGATTGGATAAAGCTGAAGAGACAATTAACAAACTGGAAAACAGAATTATCCAGGGTACAGCATAGAGAGAAAAGTAGGAAATGCAAAAGAGAATAGAGTGTTCTGGTTTAAACAAGTTTAGTTAGAGTCCTAAAAGGAGATGAGACAGAAAATGGGCAAAGGTGAAATTTGAAGGAGAGCCTAAGATTTTCCATAATAGATGTGATAGCAAACCACAGATTTAAGAACAGTGATTGCAAGTAGATTTTTTTAATCCAAGTTTAGATATAGAGGAAATGTCATATATTCTCAAATCTAATCCACAGGCATTCAACAGTTTAGTTGTTGTTGTTGTTGTTGTTGTTAGGTGCTGTTGAATTGGGTCTGACTCATAGCAGCCCTCCACACAACAGAATGAAACATTGTGCCATGCCCAGCCCTATGTTAGTGCTTCTCTGTTATTCAGAGGGTTTTCAAAGACTGTTGTGGGAGTGGGCTGTCAGGTCCTTGTCCCAAGCCTACAGTACCCAGTATTCCCAAGCGGTCTTCCATTCAAGGATTAACTGGGCCCAACCCTGCTTAGCTTCCAAGATCAGACAGGATTGGATGCTAGGATGATACGGCTATAAACACTCAATAGTTTTAGAGGGTTACAAAATCAGGTGTGGGATAGATTTTTGATTGAGCGCTCCCAGCATTTGATTTTGTAGCCCTCTAAAACTGTTGGAAGGGTGCAGATTAGATTAGGGAATATATGGTAAATAAAACCAAAAGCAAAAGAAAAATCTTTTACTTTTATTTTTCTATTTATGAATATTGATGGGGTACAGAATACTAAGCTATTTGATAGGTCCATTATGCAACTATTAAATCAGTTTTGCTTACCCATCTATCACCATGCATATTTTACAGAGCAGAGTGAACAAATGAAGAAAAGAAAAACTGGGGATTTTAATTAGCATGTAGTGATAGTCATGTGCAACCGTGGGTTATAGCCTCCTTGATTTTTTTCTTTTTATCTCTTTATCTTTTTTCCATTTTCTCCTCCTTCTCTTTTTTTCACAGATTCATATAGTTGAACCCTGTATTTTGTGTTTTTCATTTCCCTCTTTCTCCCTCTGTATCATTCTCCCTCCCCTTTCCCCCCTTCCCCAACCTCTGCTCCCACTTACTGGTCCCCTCCCACCTCCTATCAGGTCCTTAAAAGCAACTAGAGGAAAAAAGAAGCAATCGACTGACCAATGACTTGTCTTTAAATATAATTCTGATCACGTTAATCTCAAAAATTGCAGTGATTTTCTATCCCTAAGGTATAAAATAAAAACTCTTCTGCATGTCATATGAGGCCTTCCATGGTCTGTTCCCTAGACTTAGACGCAAAATCCTTCCTTCTGCTCAGTTTATTCTTGATAACGTGCATTTGCACACTCTTTTCTCCCTCTCTGGAATGCTCCTAAGGTCCACCTGTCTAGCCAGCTCCTGCTCAGCCTTCCCATTTTCAGCCCAGAGGGTAGCTGCTCTGTCAAACTCTACCTGGCTCCATCTATATTACCCCTGGGCACAGTTTGCCAGCAGTTACCAGTGCCAGTGCTTTAAATATTTGTTGTGTCTTTGTTTCACTTCTGGCCCAGGAGCTCCCGGAGGAGGGAGACATTTCATAGTTGGGACTTTCACTGGCTGACTCCAGCGTTCCAGGGAGTCCCATGGCCACTGAAGCGATACCTTGATAAGGGCTTTTATGGCCTTTTCCATCATGCTCTGATTCTGCTTGTGTGGAGAACAGGCCACCACCGTTGGCACCTGCCTCCCTGCATGCTGTCATCTCCTGGCTCTGCGTCTCCATTACCCCTGTTTCCTTGGTGAAAGTGGAATAACAATACCCATCCTGCCCACAGTATGAAGTTGTGGTATGAATCAAATGAGGTAATGTACGTGTTGAGAACCGAACATGCTGTGAAAACTCTCTGGCATTGGATAGTTCCATTAGCTTTGTATCAGACTGAGAAACTTGCTTGGCCTGGGGATTTTGTGAAGAAGGGAACTCGGCAGTGCCCCAAAGACCGTCCCTCCTGAGCCTTGGCAGGAATTGGATGTGAGTCCTGACACGATCATCGGCACTCACTATGCCTGGCAAGCTTGATTATTCACGGTAGATGTTACCTGGGCCCTGTGAGGACTTGCGTTGTGATTTCTACGTGTCTCACCTATATAAGCCCCTGCTTTCATGGGGAAAAGGGGAAGGTAAGTGTTCCTAGTTGTTTGATTTTGAAAATCTGGAAGGGACATATCGTCATGTCTTCATGTCTTATAGGTTTCACTGCGTTGTTTTTGGAAGTTGTTTCTATGGCCCTTCATTCATGGGCTTGGATTAGATAGTTTTGTTGCTCTTTCAGTCCAATCGATTAACGCATCCCTTTGTGTCCAGCCCATCGCTTTTTTCTTCCATTCTCACTCTGCAGTTTAATCATGTGCAAACCTTTTGTTGTACTTATAAAGTGTTAAGAATCATCAGACTTGTCAGTCTATTGTTTGATGGATGGTAATATCAGAATAATTTTTCTGATCAAAATAAGATGTTGAGTTTGCACTTGTATGCAAGTGACAGTATAAACTGCAATGTTTTTTATAAAAATCTTTCAACAGAAGTTTCAGGTAATCTGCTGAGAGAGATTAGGATTGCACTAGAATTTTATTCCTATAGGGTTTCTCAGGGAATTTTGGACAATTGCTTATATTGGTACTGTACATACTTTTTAGAAATTTCTCTTTTAAATGAAGAATTTTGATTGTTAGTGGTTTCTAGAATTATTTGAACTAGAAGGGACAACTAGAGCTTGACAGCTCTGTCTTCAGGACAACAAAATGATGGCAGTGGAGACATACAACTTTTTCCTTTGTTAAGGATCACTGGCAACTCTGCCCTGTTCTCAAAGTTTGTTCTGGTGTTTTATTGCTCTGTCAAAGTATTGTTCATGAGAGTCTGTCAAAAGCATCTTAAGCCGGGTGCCATGGCACAAGCCTATAATTCCAGCAACCTGGGTGGCTGAGGCAGGAGAATCGTGAGTTTAAGGCCAGAGGGAGCCTGTGCAACTTAGTGAAACCCTATCTCAAAATAATAATTAAAAAGGGGGATGGGGGCGCAGCTCAGTAATAGAGCACTTGCCTAGTATGCAATGGCCCTGGGTTCAACTGCCAGTACTAGAAAAACAAAACACACACACATACGCAAAAACACTTTTAAGCCCATTTTCTCATACTAAATCATTTGTAGTGATGAAATAGTACTTAGCAATCTTTTCAGAATAACTCTCAAGTGTTACCTCTGCTTACCCTTGCTACTACTCTCTTAATTCAGTTTCTGATTGTGCCTCACCTGTCCTGTAAATTCCTGCTTGCAAAGATCTCTGCTCCTGTTTTCCTACTTCAAGGTGCTACACACACACACACACACACACACACACACACACACACACACACACTATATATATATATGTATATATGTATGTATGTATATATAGATACGCACATACACACACATACATATATATACACACACATACATACATATACATACACATACATAAAATATTGTTGTTAGGTGCCAAAAATGAGTTGGGTCCAATTCATAGTGACCCTGTGTACAACAGAATGAAACACTCACCAATGCTATGTCATTCCTGGCACTATATCAGTGCTTCTCTACTATCCATAGGGTTTTTTGATGGCTGATTATTTCAGGAGTTGGCTGCTAGGTCCTTCTCCCATTTTTGCAGTACTGGGGATGGTACTGAAGGTTGAACCCAGGGCCTCAGAGTGCATGACACACACTTGTAATCTCAGTATATTATATGTAGATACACCCCCCCCCCCCACACACACACACTAACTCTTGAGAGCAAAATTTCTCTGTCTTTTATGTTTCATGGGATAGTGTCTATGCTTGTCAGCGTCCTTATCTGGACCAGTATGTTAGAAAGTATGTTCTTCCAAAAATAGCTTTAAATCCTAAAATATCAATGGCTTAAGTAAGAAAGAAGTCTCTTTTTCTCAGACACAAAATAAGACCAAAGGTAGGCAGGCCGGAGCTTGTAGGGCAGCTCCACAATCTTCAGCTCATTCCTGCTGCTTTGCAAGGTAGAAAGCACCTTTGTCCTGCGGCCTCTAGAACCAAGGGAGCGCTCAATGCCCAGCCACCACATCCACACTTTAGCTAGCAGCAAGGAGGAAAAGAGAAAAGGCTGGGCTCCTCCCTTTAAGGATACTTCTTTAAAGTCACTAACAACACAGTGTGGTGCATCTTATTGGCTAAAACTTAGACACAACAGCCATGTGCAGATTGCCAAAAGGTTGAAGGATGTGGTCTTTAGGGGCTGCCCTGCTAAAAATTAGGGCTCTCATTGCTAGGAAAGAAGAGACTAGATAACTGGGCAGCAATTAAGAGCATCTGCCACGGGGCCTATCTCACCTCAACCTGTCCTCAACCCGTTGTAGCTACCATACATCTTTTTCTAGATCTTTACCATGTCAGCGCCTCTCACAGTGCTGGGCCTTTCATGAGTCTGGCCCTTGCCTAGAATGCCCTCCAGTCTCCTTATTTCTCTTTGAAACATCTGTGTATCCTTCAAGCCCCAAGTCACTTCCTCAAAGAATTTTTCTGACTTTCTTAGCAGTGACAGCAATTGCTACTTACTTGTGCATGCAGCAATGTGGAGCTGTGGAAGAGTGTCATTGGTATAATAGTTGAGCAGACTTGGATTGAATCTCTGCTTTCCATGTTGGCCTAGAAAGTAGAAGTGCACAGCATATAAATCGTATTTAATGTCATAGCCCACAGCTCTCTTTTGTATTCCATACCTTTGTGTTGAGCTGCCGTCTCAACATCATCCGTAAAGGGTCTCACAGTTGGCCTTGCAGGTCTGACCACCTACAGAACAAGAACTCTTGATTTTCGCCTTCTTCTCTAGACTTGCTTAAGTGATGCTTCCATCAACCTAGCTGCAGATGTCAAAAAATTGGAAATAACTCTTCACTTCTCATCTAATAACCCTTAAGTTCTCACATCAAATTACTGCCCAGTCTATCAGTTCAATTGTAAAATATGTATTAATTCTATCTCCAGTGCCTACATCACAACTCTCTTCTCTCAAGCCGGGCTTAGGCAGTAACTTGTTTTTTGTTTTTTTTGAGACAATGTCTCAATGTATTGCCCAGGCTGGCCTGAAACTGGCAATCCTCCTGCCTTAGCCTCTCCAGTGCTGGGACTACAGGTGGGCATCACCACACCATGCTTCTGCAGTAACTCTTTGCTGGTCTTTCCACGTCCACTCTTACCCTGCTGTAATCTTGATTTGGGCAATGTCGGTTTTGCACAAAAGCCAGCTTCCCATTGTATCTAGCTTCAATTCCGGATTCTTATATCCTGCAAGGCCCCTCCTCGAATGCTGTCTACTCCTCATTCTCATCTCTTGCATTACTCACCCTTGCTTACTTCATGATCCTCTTTCTGGTCCTTGATTACGTGAAGAACTTTCTACTCTACCCCTTCTTACTCACCATTTCTTGCCCTGGACTCTTTTGACCCCCTTGTCACTCCTACACACACCATCCTCATGTCTCAACCTAAATGTCACTTCCTTACAAGCCTTTTTCTGACCTCTAATCTAAATCATATACCCTTCTTGCTTTTTCCTTGGGACTGTTCTTTTTTAGCATTCATCACAATTTAAAATTTTACTTTTATTGAGTGGTTACTTACATACTATCATTTCTACAGTAGCCTGTGTGTTGCCTAAGGGCTGGGACCATATATCTTTTACTTACAACTAAATCCTTGATATCAGCAGCTGTACCACTGTGGTGTCCGATCCCATCAGATCTTAGAAGCTAAGCAAGGTCGGACCTGGTTAGTACTTGGGTGGGAGACCACCGGGGAACATCAGGTGCTATAGGCTTGGGAGAAGGACCCCACAACCCACTTCCAAAAAACAATCAGCCATTGAAAACCCTATGCACAGCAGAGAAACAGTAACAATACTGTTTTGCCTATTGTACATAGGGTTGCTATGAGTTGGATACGGACTTGATGGCACCTAACAACAGCAACAATAACAACAAATCTATGATGCCCAGTGGTTAATAAATATACATGGAATAAATAAGTGATCTTGGGCTTTTTAAAAGATCTTTTTGCAGTACTTGTGCATTGAACCCAGGGCCTGGCACATACTTTGCAAGTGCTCTACCATTGGGCTGCACCCCCAGCTCATTTTAATGTTTTTATTTTGAGACAGGGTCTAGCTGAGTTACACAAGTTGCCTTTGGCCTCGAACTTGCCATCTTCCTACCTTAGCCTTCCGAGTTGCTGGGATTACAGGCATGTGCCATCATGCCCAGCAGTATTTCTCATTAAATTGAAGACTTTGCTCTTCACTGGGGCAAGACATAGTTATTGGAAATGTATTAAAGTGATTCACCTTTCCAACTTGGCATTGTGTTTCTTTACATTCATTGACTATATCTATGATTCTCACCTGCATGGCTATAAATGTCAGTGTAATTTATTAGAATATAACTTTGAACAAAGCCTCATTTTTGCCAGCATAACCGCATGAATACAAAACCTGGAAAGGTCATATTCAGGTGTGGTATCTGAAAATCATGGTTTGGCCCACTCCCATGGCTTGCCTTCTGTCTTTAGATATAACCTGGTATAACCTTTGGAACAGAAGACTTGCTGTTGTTGGAATGAAACCTGAAATAAATAGTCGCTTTAAAATGGAGCCATCATTGGCCATCCCAGGAAGCTGCTTGCCCAGGGTTTCGGCTGCTGTGGAGAAACTACCCTGACTAGATTGCTAGCTTTTTTGAGACCAAAATTTTATCTAGCTATTAGATATCTAAGTAGCATGTACTTACAATTTCATCTTCCTATTCTTTCCTGAATTACCTTATTCTGCGGAATGCAGACCCAAGGCTTCAAACCTGTAAAAGATTGGATTCAGGTTTGGGTGTAGTTTCGATCTGTTAAAATTTATAGGAGGGCTTCAAACCCAAACTTGAACCTGAGCCCTGAGCTTGTTCCAGTTTAAGCACTTTTTGTGTCATAAACATGTGATATACTAGTGCATAGGTTAAATCCTGTATGCAGACAGCAGGACTTCAAACCAGACCTGAAATCTGAATTCAAGCATTTAAAAAAGTTTTTCACTCCTGGAACCTAAATCCAAACCTGAACCTGCACCCAGTGAAAATTGGGTTCAAGGTCAACTTTTAATGATTGGTTTTTTAAAGATTATTATTAGGTATTTAAAAATCTAAAAACAAACCAAAACCAAAACCAAAACCAAAAAATACCCCATTGAAACTGGGTCCAGGTTCAGTTCAGGTTCAACAGGATTTAAATCCTATGTGTTGATAGCAGGGCTTCAAACTGAACCAAAACCCGAACCTAGTGAAAAATTGGATTTTTTTTTTTAAATCATTAGCTATTTAGAAATTAAAAAAAAAAAAAAAAACCCACAGAAAAAAATTCATTTGGTTGTCTAAACATGGGATTAAAATTTTAAACCTGAACTAGAACCAAACCCAAAGCCTCTAGATTTTAACATATTGAACCCATACCCCAACCTGAACTCCATTTTCACAGGTTTGAATCCTTGTGCAGAACACACTGGCCAGGTATGTTATGGAACAGACAGACCAATAGCTTGTGGGCCTTTTTTTTTTTTATTGTTTGTTGTTTTTCTCCATGTGATAATAAAAGAAAATGTGGTGCTAGAAGCATCTGATGATTTTGGGATCCTGGATTATGGTTCTAAAGTAAAAGATGATCGTGGGTGATCGACTCTGATTTTGGGATCCTGGATTATGGTTCTAAAGTAAAAGATGATCGTGGGTGATCGACTCTTACTGATGAACAGGTCATCTACGATGAAAACGTCTGTGCTTGCGTTTTGTTTTTGGAAGACAGGGAATATTCTGCTTTCAGTGGGTGCCTCGGTGGGTAGATTTCAGCATAGATGGAAAAGCACACAGGTGATCATCCTGAAGCTCCAGTGAGTCACGTCATGTCAGGGTTTCCAGAGTTTTCCCAGGATGGTAAAAGCTGGCTTGAAACTGAGTCTTTGCCAAGAGGCAGCCAAACCTGAGGAGGATTCATTTATTTGTTTTGGCTTTGAGAATGTCGAAATGATGATAAGCACAAGTCTCTCTTAGCTCCCAGGAGTGGGTTCCACATGAATTGATGGTGACCTCTATGATCCACAAACTCCAGTATAGTTGCATGAGAATATTTTTGTGGGGGAAAATAACAATGTAAACAATGTAAATGTTCAGACGTATGTACTTTGCTGCTTTTGTTCAGGAACATTTTTCATATTTCTGCATGGAGTCTGATTGCCTCTTTCTTGGGGAGATGTGCTTTCAGTTTCTTGGGTGAATGTGCATTTTACCAGTTTTTTTTTTAAGGAAGGAAATTAAACATTGAAAGACTTCAAGTACTTTCTACTCCTTATATAATGTCACTAAGCCATCAGGAAAATCAGGGTTGAGTTTTTAATTTATTTAATGTCTGTTTTTCACCATTTTATTTTGGCTGGTATCAAAGCACTTTGAAAAGTTAACATTTCTTTTGATTTTATTTTGTTTCATCAGATGTGCGTAATAAATTAGCCTCTCCTTATTCTTCATTGTGGGCTAGACCAGTATTTAACATCTAGGTTTTTGCCCTTTTGACACGTTGCTGTTGCTGAACTGATTGCATGATGCTTAGCATACACGTAATGTTAACTTGATCTCACTTGGCTGCGGAGGTCAAGGGCTCAATGTCAGCACAGATATGTGGCGTGATTGGTCTTAGCCCAGTCATCCAGTCACAGTGGGTACTCCTCTTCTACAGAGTGAGGGGTGCGGCATATATGCCATCCCAGAATCTTGCTCAATCTGAATTTTAAAGTCTCCACATGCTGAATGGATATGTGGCTAATCAATTCTTCCTCTTCTTTCTTCTTTTCTTTCTTAATTTAGGAAAAGAGGATTCTAGTGCACCAGTTACAAAAGATGAGAGCACCTTCAGGTCACAGGACATCAGAACCTTGTCAGAGAAGTCACTGCAGAAATCAGCAAAGGTCATTGCATGCAGATTTTCTCTACTTGTACGAATGGCCGTCAGCTGGGCTACTTGTCAGTCTCTCGTGGTTCAGTCAGGACTGTAGTTGGTTAGTGAATCAGAAACGTCAGTAGACGCAGGAAATTATGAAAATTGAACAGGATTTTTTGCAACTTTAAGTATACAAACATATATTCATTTGCCTGTTTGGATAAATGGCCTTTTCTTCAAGTGTGGGTATGTTTGGCATTTTGCATTATCTTTCTTGCATTATCCCACTTTGTAACGAGACATTTCTGATTTCTAGTTTTCATCATTTAAAGTGTAGTAAGAATTTAGACACTGGAGAAACAGTATGAATATAGATTCTTTCCAGAGTTTTAGTTTTTGCTCCAGTTTTTTTACTGTCATGCCCAAACCTAATTAAAATGAGGAATTTCTAAATTATGCTACATATGTGGTACCCCTGTTGTCCATCCAGTTATCCACACCTTCATTTCAGTAGGCATTTTGAGGACTAACCATGTAGTAGGCAGTATGCTAAGTGGGGGAGATTATAATGAATGGATAGCCTGGAGGCTAGATCTAGTTTGCCCTCCTCTTTTCATGTTTTGGGTTCTTCTTTGGTTGCCTTTTTTGTTTGTTTGTTTTTACATGAGGAATTTCTAAATTATAGTATATATCTGTTATAGTATTTAGCACATATACTATGCATGCGATATATATGACAAAGCCATGCCTACTTTGTTTTACCTGTGCAGGATTTAAAATTTTTGACTTCATTGCTTACATTAAACAAACAAAGAGTGTTCACATTAAAAAATTAGACTTCCTGCTTCTCTTACCAAACCAACATCTGGCTGCGTTGGGCCATAGTCCTCAGTGAGTGTAGTCAGAGTGGGGTAGAGGCAGCTTCTGTCCCTGGAACTTGTATTCTCTGATTTGTTACCACCTTCCAATCATGGCCTCCCCTTCTGTCCATCCTTTTCTCTTCTGGATATTTCTTAATGGATTCAACCTAAAATTACAAGGTAAAACAGCACTTATGAACGGAGCATATGCTGAGGTCAAATCATCTCCCTTACAGCTAACATTGCATGAATCATAGGTAATGCCCAGGTGCTTTCTATACTTCTACACTCTCAAAACTTAAACCAAGAAGCCTAGACTTCCAATTTAGACACGATGGCATGGACTTGTTTTCTTTTGCTCCTCCCACTAAGCACAACTATAAATCTTGGACAAATCAAAGGAGAACTCTGAAAGATGAAAAGAGGAAGGCAAACTAGTTAGGGACCCCAGCAGTAGAGAAACAGCATAGTGACAGGGACCTTATAGCTTCTGCCACCAGAGGGTAACCCACGCCCTGTGTTTCCGAATCCCAGTGTAGCAATGGAAGGTGGCCCAGGGAGACTGATTCTCATCAGATATAATAGGAAACTCTCCTGAAATACCAGGCAATCCCAGCAGTACCTGAAAGGGTACCCCAATGACAGCGGCCTGGGAAGTGTTTTCTTTTCTCCTCAGGCTTAAAACTGCTTTCCTCACCAAGAGACAACAGGCTTCTGAGTAGCTCCAACAAGTGAGAGCCTACCACAAGATGCACCCAGCCCAGGAAACCTCTTGCCCCATGGGCCAGAGATTCCTCTTTCCCAACCAGAGGCACTAGAGAGCCTGAGGTCACTGGTAAAAGGATCTTGCTGCAACGAGTAGCTTGGTGAGGGAAACCCCTTTGTCTTCACCCAGCGCCACCAGGAAGCCTGGTAGAATTAGCCAGGAAGATCCTGCTATGACATGTGTGTGATGTGGGAAGCCTCTTCATCTTTGTGGGCTGGAAACACCGGTCTTGCACCCAAAGACACTGGGCAGCTGTGTAGCACCAGCAAGGGCGATCCTGTCATAACAAGAAACCCCAAATGGGAAGATTCTTTGTCCCTGCAGTCTGGAGATTCCCATTCCATGCTTCCAGGTGGCCTGGCCTGAGGATCGCCCTTCCACCTCACAGACATAACCAGCAGAAACCCCAGTGGCACCATATACACCAAACATACCAAAATGATATTGCAAGTGTTCTGAAAACAAAATTATTGGTAGAACTATAGTCTGCCACAGAAGACCAGGACCTGCATGCCAAACCTAAACAGGATGATTCCTTTCTAAAATGAAAGATTTAAGCAAGACTTAATGTCTGTTAATATGATAGCCAAAAGGTCCAGGATGCAATAAAAAAACAATCATTCATAACAGACCCAGGAAAGTTGCAACTCGAGTAAGAAAAAGCATTCAGCTGACACCAACACCAAGCAGTTGCAGTTACCTGACAAGGACGGTCTACTAGCCATTAGAAACATCCTCAAGAAACAATTAGAAATTCTCTTGAAACGTATGAGAAAACTGAAAATCTCAGCAAAGAAAGTTATAACTTAATTAAGAACAGTAATTTATGTTATTTGCTTGTTTGAGACAAGGTCTTGCTCTGTAGCCCAAGTTGACCTGGAACCTGTGGCAACCTTTGTATCTCTGCCTCTGGAGTTGGAATTTCAGGCATGTACCACCATGCCCAGCTCTAATTTATGTTTAATAACATTTTTAAAAAGCAACTACTCTTATATCGCTGGGAAATATTAGGATTATTCATGTGGGAAAATATAATGTGGAACAAATACCTGGAGTCTCACATATCCTCATAGGGCGTAAATCATCTAATTCTTGCGTAAGTTGTGTAGTTTTTTTCTTGGGTTTCTGTGTGTACTGGATACTTAAATTGTTGCAATTTAGGAATAGCTTACTTAGTTCCAGCGCATCACCAAGAGGTACCTCATGGTGACCTTTAAAAACTGCTGGACCAAGCTGTTGCTGTTGCTAGTTGATCAGATGATATCCTGATGACTTTTCCAACTGATGCCAAGTTCTACAGAGAATGTTAACTTTACCTTTGGTATTTTCAGGTGGTTTACATCTTGGAGAAGAAACACTCTCGAGCAGCAACTGGCATCCTCAAACTCTTGGCTGATAAGAACAGTGAACTGTTCAGGAAATATGCCCTATTTTCTCCTACAGACCACCGAGTCCCTCGAATTTATGTACCTCTCAAGGACTGTCCCCAGGACTTCACGACCCGGCCTAAAGATTACACTAACACGCTGTTCATCTGTCGCATCATCGACTGGAAGGAGGACAGCAATTTTGCCCTGGGGTAGGTGATCCCTGGCAAGAAACACCACGTGCCACAGGAAGAACTCAGTGTAGGTGGGCTTTAGGGAAACATTTTTTGTATTTTAGATCTTATTTCTTTATTAAAGCCTTAGTATCTGGTGGTTTGTCCCTAGTCCTTCATAAATTGCTCTTAGTTGCACTTTAGCTGATCACCTATATATTTCTTGAATTATCAGCCAATCACCATTTTGGTTTTGGTCATAAACTATAAACATATTCTGAGCCTTTATTTATTTCTTGTTATGATATGAATACCATCATACTTGTGCAGAGAATACTGCAAAGAATTCCAGAACTGTAGAGAATTCCTGCTATTAAGCAGCCAGTCGTCTGCTTAATAGTCATATTAAATAGTCATATTAGAATATATAGTCCCAACCAGGTGTGGTGGTGCACTTCTTCATCTCAGTGACTTGGGAAGAGGATCATGAATTTGAGGTCAGAGGCAGCCTGAATAACTCAGTGAGATCCTGACTCAAAATAAAATAAATAAATAAATAAATGGGCTGGGGGTGTAGCTCAGTGGTAGAGCACTTGGAAAGTATGGGTGTAGCCTTGGGTTCAACCCCTAAATACTGGGGAAAAAAAAAACAAACTAGCAGTCCCACCATATTCAGGGGATTCCCAGATTCTTTGCTTTGAAATATGAACGCAAAGCCATGTTTGAATGATGTGCTTTTTTAGTATTGATCTTCCGATCAATTTGATTATTGTCAAAGGTTTCGCCTATGCCTTTAAAAACTAAATTATCAAGCTGGGCACGGTGGCGCATGCCTGTAATCCCAGCACCTCAGGAGGCAGAGGCAGGAGGATTGCAAGTTAGAGACCAGAGGCAGTCTGCATAACTTAGTGAGACCCTGTCTCAAAAAATGTTTAAAAAAAAAAAAAAAAGGGGCTGGGGTGCAGCTCAGTGGTCCAGCACTTGCAGAGCATGCAAGAGCAAGGCCCTAGGCTCAACCCCCAGTACTGCCAAAAAAAAAAAAAAAAAGAAGAAGAACTAAATTGTCCTACTTCTAAGCAGGAAAAGGGGTACCATGTTTTTGTGGATGTCAGACATCAATCTAAAGTATTGTCTGTATTTATATCTGTATTTGCCGCTGCAACCTATCGCTTGCATTACTGCCTGAACTCTGCCTCCTGTCAGTTGAACATTCCTCACACAACTAGTCCCTGGTGCCAAAAAGGTTAGAGAACGCTGCCTTAGAGTGTCAAGGACGGTCATTTCATTTTGATTTGAAGATGTTGCAGTACCTAGCTGTCTGATCAAGTGCCATGCTTATTATCTTCTTATAACTGGTATTCATTTTGAAAGGAAAGTAATGTTTTAGCTATATCTTTAGGCCTGTATTATAGTGTCTAGTTTTTGCTCAAAGGAAGTGAAAATACAGATATACAATATAAGGGGATCTGTTCTGATGTTCACCTTTGGGCCCGGTTAGTGACTTGCTTTTTGGTCATCTTAACTTGTTCAGATCCCTGCTGGGACTGCTGTGTGGTTATGAAAGCCAGCACTGAATGAATGGCCGCAGCATGCTGCTTTTATCAGGCTTGTTTGATACTTACCTTTTCATGCTTCGAAAAGTGAACCAAATCAAATCTGTGTTATACTGATTCAATTCAAGAAATACCACCCTATGCTACTTTTTCAGTTATGTGGAGATCAGTGTGATTTGCATGATCTCAGAGCCACTCAGGAACTGTTCTTTTTGTTCCTAAGCGGTGTGTTGCAATGTCATCATTGTTAAGCCTAATTGATTATCCAAGAGTGACGTCAACCTCTTGAGCCCTAAATAGTCTTCCTCACAGGCTTGCCAGTTTCTCACTATCAAATCAAAAGGCCTGATGATGGCTGTGCCACCTGGCTTCTGTTGATTGTGCTGCCAGTGAAAAGGGCAGACTTTCACATCAAACCAGGAAGTCCAGCCTTGCCTTTTATCTGCCTTCTGCTGTAACCCATTGTGTGTACTCAGTTGGACCACTCCCGTAGTTTTCAGGTTGTAAGGGTGTAGTCAGGAAATCTTCATGGTGTGAGTTTCTCTTAGTGTTTCAATGGTCTTATAGGTTTTTCCTGTACAGCTGAGCCCATACGTCATCAAGAATACTTGTCTGTGGGTAAATGCAGTAGCAACACCACAAAGAGAGTCAGGCTTTAGACTTGTCAGGCAAATGCACTTGTTACATCTAAAGAAAGACTATTTTAAAATGATAATCATGTGTTATGTAATTTCCAAAACAGTATTTGAAGATAATCATATTTAAATAGAAAACTGTATCAACCTTTTTAATATAAAGACATTAAGATTGGCTTTTCTGGAAATATGCCTTTTAAAATCTTTATTTAAAGAGAGATTTTATTTTAAAAGATAAAACATGGCAAGTTTTCATGATGATGTTCTCCTATGACGTCTGCCGCCTGAGGGGTGAGGGCTGCAGCTGTCGAGCACGTTGGTGGTCGCCTTGCCGTTTTGTTCTGGCTATCAGTTACTGATCTTTAGGAACTGAGGTCACCGTTTCCCAATCTGAGCATGCTGTGCTATGACAGCCTAGGTTTCCTCCCTCATCTTTGCCAGGCTTTGATAAGGAGCATGAAGTAGTACTTACTATGGGTGTGTGTGGTCAGCGTCCACATAAACTGCCTAAAAACTGAAGTTGGTTAACGTGGCTTCCTTCCAAATGTCTTCCCTGCCCCTTCCCCTCTGTTCTTAGCAATATTGAGCTGCTTCTGCCGGTATAGTTGTTACTGATTATTCAAGTCCAAAGTTACCTCTTTAGTGGTTAAATTCACTTCACCAGACAGATTTTGGTTAACTATGAGTAAGGTACCATGCCATATTATCTGAGAAATGGAAAGATAAACAAGGTGGAATTTCTTTATTCCAGGAAACTGTAACCTAGTGCAGAAGGACTTGTACATAAATGGCAGAAGGATAATTTGATTCTAAGAAATGAAATCCCAGTTGAGCTAATTGAAATAAAAGTGAGGATTACTGTGAGATGTTGGTGGTTCTCCTAAAACCCAGGACAGGAAATAGAGGAAGTCTTATAAGCATTTCAGAACTTACAAGGCAGCAAAGGAATTACAACTTCTCCTCAACCACTCTGACCAGCCCATCTACCCCATGGTATCTTCTCTGTAGCCAGTTCTGCTTGTGAGCTGTGCTATTCTGCTTCTCTTTGCACAGTGGACAGTCACGTGCCCAGTAGCATATGTATCCAGTCACCCTGTGTCACATAGTGAAGTCTAGATTATGATACAAAATTCCTGGGGTAGGAAATCTTAACAATCTAGCTTAAGACAGCTATTAGCAATAATATGGAACTCAACTGTCTGGGAAGGACCATGGAGAAAGCAGATGAGTTGACCCATCTTTTCAAATTCTCACTCTGGTACAAAGCAGAATGTCACAGGAATAAGTTAATTTGGGGAGGTTTGGAGGAGTTTTGTGAAGGGGGAAATCCAGGATCATTTCTTGGTAAATAAAGAGCAGTTCGCTGAAAGATCTGTTTGCCTGAGTGCAGAATGCATAGGAAGGGACAGGATTGGCAGCCAGAGTCATTTTGGGCTATTTCAGGAAGGCAGAGATAGTGGGAGAACCTGAAACAGAGGGACTACAGTGGATGAAGAAAGAGAAGTGAAAAGATTTTGGAGAGGTGAAGAAGAGAAATTTTCCCAGATGTGATGACTGATTAGAAATTGGGCATTAAGGAGAAGATGGCATCTTAGATGAACTTGTAGGTCTCAGACTTGGGTGACAGAGTAAATGCTGATGACAGTTTAACTACAATGTCCTGAGAGTAGAGTAGCCTCTGCTCCTGCTTGTGCCTCAGTGTTTGCCATTTCCCACACTCACTGTGTTTGTTGTTAACTCCAAATTTTTGCATACTACACTTCCTTTCATTGCCGTGGCTTTCTCCCCTCTCCAATGATTGCCTGGTAAAATATTCAACTTTTAGATTCAACTCAGCTGACCACTCAGAATTCTTCCTTGGCTCACATGCCCCCTTTGGGGTGCTCCCATACCCTCTAATAAAACCGTTAATGTTACTCTTATGTACTGGATTGCAGTTGCTTGTTTAAGTATTTTACTTGGCTGTGAACTTCTTTAAGACAAGAGTGCCTTAGGACAAGGCTGACCAGATAAATAGGTGGAAATGAACTGAGGATCCCAGGTCATGAGCCAGGATGACTATGAAAATGTACCATAAATTAAGCAAGAAGACACAGGGGGAGTTTGGAAGAGAAAATGATGAGAACCATGATTCTCTGACTTCATAATCAGTGTTTGACAAGTATACAGCAAGTAAACAAATCAGGTGGACATTGCCAAATTTAGTAGGTATAGATATTGAACAAAAAGATTGAATACAATGCAAACGTTAATGGAATATATGATGTCAGAAGCTTTGGAAGAGTCTGTAAGAAGGCCGTTGATCTTGGCTTCCTCTTTGCTGTAGCAGGGTTTCTTTGGCACCCACAGTGCCACTTTGGTGCCTTCTTTTAAGGAGAGCTCAAGAGCCTCACAGTTGTGGAGATTTCTAGTTGCTAACCATCATTTTCCATCTAGTTCTTAAAATTTTCATGAGAGATCTTTCTTGAGCTTTGTTCAAGTCACTGTACATTACATCTACCACATTTTTATGAATTTTTGTCTGGTAGTGCTATCAAATATGCAAATGTAGTATGTTCTTAGTGAGCCTTTGTTAGTTTTTAGGGACCACGGCTTTTTGTTATACATTAGAACATATTTAGTACTTTTAATATTTAATAGTAGATTCTTCTCCAGGATAATTAGAAAGCCACATTGGCTTTCTCACTGGAATAATTTGCAATTATGTAATCAGGTTTACAGTTTTAAGAGCTTCCCAACCCTCTTAAATCATCCTTCCCTTTGGAAATTCTTGCGGTGGCATTCATGCCTATATTCCTCAGATCTTTGTGCAATCTGCTATCTAAAGTCTAAAGCTTATTGTCTCAGCCTTCCCTTCCAAGGTTGTCATGAGCATGGAGATATCATGGTCACTTTTTCCCAGATTTGTCATGATTTCTTCTTCTCAATTACATCAGGATAATTTGTGAAGAAAATGCAAAAGGTTTATAGCAACTACTGTGAGAAACATAATAGTGTTTCTTGGCAACACTGAAAGCTAACTGAAGATGTACGACACAAATTGACCTAGAGCAAATTGACACACTTATTTTATCTAGCAAGCTTTGGTAGCTTTGGGGCTGGGGAAAGAGATAAAATGAATAGGTTAGTGCAAGTATAGCAAAAATGAGAAATATTTGGTTGAACTTGGGGTTGCCTAGACTTAACTGAAATGAGAAATACAGAATGTGTTATAGTAATGCTGATTTTAATCAGAGTGAAGGATAGCAGGATCCATTGGAATCAATGACTTGACAAGATGGAAGCAGAAGAAGAGAAGTTATGATTGCTAGGGTGTGTGATGGAAAAGGTTTTGTGTGTGGGGGTCTGCTTGGGTATCTTTTTCATCTCCTAGCTTTGCACTGTAGAGCATTTTGTCACAACAAGTGTTTGTTGACTGATGAAAACAAATACTTCCATTCAGTTTTGAGGATACTGAATTTCTTCAGGGGGAGTACATATGAATTGAACATATGGCCATAAATTACACTAAATAAATCAAGTTGTTTTTAATTTATGAAAATGAAACAGTGGCCTAGTTGGTAGAAAAACAAATGTGGAATTAATGTTTTACATGGAGACATTGCTTACAAAGATTAACAAATTGAAAAATAACTTACTCCAGTCATTCCCCCTGCATGAAAGTGGTATTTCCCCTTTCTCAGAACATATTCCTTACTTAATCTTCTGAGGGAGAGGCTGAGTTATGTGATGCTAAGAACTTTTATAAGCCCTTTTCAGGGGCATGTCTCTAGCTGGCTAGTAGACCAAAAAAAGCAAATCAGGCTGAGGAGGGGGCTTGTTTTTTGCAACTATTGGGCTCCACCTGGTGGCCCACAAGGATCAATTTTAGAAAAAGCTGTATACTGCACTGCTAGCACCCTGGTCAGACAGCAAAAGTCAAGGGAAGGGAAGAGAATGGTCCTTGTACAGGCCTCTGTCACTAACGGTTTGCTTTCCAAAGCTGCGCTGTATGCAGTTGATAACATGTCTGCCAAAGACACCATCTCCACCAGCAATTTAAAAGTAATAAAGTGTTTGTTGTTGTAAGGTTTAACAATACTGAATGGTTTAGGGAAGTCCTTGAAGCTTGAGAGTGAATCAGTTTTGATGTGAAGGGAGCAGAGGCTACATGCATTCACAAGTGTAGGAGAAGGCTAATGGTATCTAAAGTTCACTGTCATGTATAGCACCAGAAAATGAGCCCTCCAGGTTGGGAGACATGATAAGAATGGAGTAAAACCCCAGGGACCTCCATTTGCTGATATGGCACAACTCCAAATGAGAAGGAACAACTGTAAACACCCATTAATTATTGGAACGTGGAATGTATGTACTATGAATCTAGGAAAATTAGAAATCATCAGATGGGAAATGGAGCTCATAAACATCGACATCCTAGGTATCAGTGAGCTACAGTGGACTGGCATGGGCCATTCTGAGTCAGATAACCATAAAGTCTACTATACAGGGAAAGACAGATTAAAGAAAAATGAGGTTGCACTCATCATCAAAAAAGACATCTCATTATCTGTCGTAAGGTACAATGCTGTCGGTGATAGAATAATATCCACACACCTACAAGGAAGGCCAGTTAATATGACTATTACTCAAATTTGTATACCCACCAATAAGGCCACAAATCAAGATAGGGAAGATTTTTACCAGTTTTCGCAATCTGAAATAGATCAAACATGCAGTCAGGATGTACTGAAAATTATTGGTGACAGGAATGCAAAAGTTGGAAACAAAGAGGAAGTCTCAGTAATTGGAAAATATGGCCTAGGTGACAGAAATAATGCTGGAGATGACGTGATAGAATTTTGTCACACCAATGACCTTTTCATTGCAAATACATTTTTTCACCAACATAAATGACAACTATACACATGAAAGTCACCAGATGGAACATATGGGAGCTAAACTGATGACATTTTTGGAAAGAGACAATGGAAAACCTCAGTATCAAAAGTCAGGTGCTGATTGTGGATCAGACCACTAACTGCTCATATGCAGGTTCAAACTGAAACTGAAGAAAATTAGAAAAGATCAAATGACACGTCAAAAGAGACTCTGAAATTTGCCCTGGAATGTTGAGCAGCTAAAGTAAAGACATGACAAAATTAAAGAACTAACCAGAAGATTTCAGAAGCCAGCTCAAGAAGACAAAATCAAATATTATAATGACATGTGCAAAAAGCTGGAGATAAAAAACCAAAAGGGAAGAACATGCTCTGTTTTTCTCAAGTTTAAGCAATTGAAGAAAAAATTCAAGCCTCATGTAGCAATAGTGAAGGATTCTACAGGGAAAATACTAAAAAACACAGAGCATATCAAAAGAAGATGGATAGGATACACAGAGTTACTACATCAAAAAGAATTGGTGGATGACCAACCATTTCAAGAAGTTGCATACAATTGGGAACCAATGGTACTGAAAGTCAAAGTGGAAGCTACCTTGAAGGAATTGGTGGAACACAAGGCTCCAGGTATTGATGGAATACTAATAGAGATGTTTCAATGAAGAGATGCAGCACTGGCGGTGCTAACATGTATATGCCAAGAGATTTGGAAAACAGTTACCTGGCCAAGTGACCAGAAGAGATACATGTTTGTGTCTATTCCTGAGAAAGGGAATCCAACCTACTGTGCAAAATATCAAACAATATCATTAATATCACATGCAAGCAAAATTTTGCTAAAGATCATTCAAAAGCAGTATATAGACAGGGAACTGCTGGAAAATCAAGCTGGATTTAGAAGAGGGTGTGTAACCAAGGACATGCTGATGCCAGATGGATATTAGCCAAAAGCAGAGAATACCTGAAAGATGTCTTATTTATTTTTTATTGACTAGTTAAAGGCATTAAACTGTGGATCACAATAAATTATGGATAACACTGTGACTTATAAGAATACCAAACCACTTAATTATACTCATGAAGAATCTGTACATTGACCAGGAGGCAGTCATTCGACCAGAACAAGGAAATACTGCCTGGTTTAAAGTCAAGAAAGGTGTGTATCTGGGCTGTATCCTTTCATCATACCTCTTCAATTTGTATGCTGAGCAAATAATCTGAGAAGTTGGATTTTATGAAGAAGAACATGGCATCATGACGGAAGGAAGACTCATTAACAACCTGAATTATGGAGATGACACAACTCTGCTTGATGAGACTGAAGATTTGAAACATTAACTAATGACAGTCAAAGAACATAGCCTTTTGCATGGATTGCCATTCAACATTAGCAAAACAAAAATGCTTACAACTGAGTCAGTAAACAACCTCATGATAAATGGAGAAAAGATTGAAGTTGTCCAAGATTTTGCTTTACTTGGTTCTACAGTTATCACCTATAGGAAAAGCAGTTAAGAAACCCCAAGACACATTGTATTTGGAAAAACTGTTGCAAAAGACCTGTTTGAAGTGTTGAAAAGTAAAGATATCACATTGCAGACAAAGGTGTGCCTGACTCATGCCATGATATTTTCAGTTGCATCACATGATTGTGAAAGCTGGATGTTGAATAAGGAGACTGGAGAAGCATTAATGTTTTTGAATTATGGTGCTGGAGACAAATACTGAATATACCATGGACTGCCAAAAGAACCAACAGGTATGTCCTAGAAGTGCAACCAGAGTGCTCTAGGAAGCAAGGATGGCTAGACTGTGTCTTACTTATTTTGGACATGTATTCAGGAGGGACGAACCCCTTGAGAAGGACATCCTGTTTGGGAGAGTGGCAGGTCAGTGAGAAAAAGGAAGACCCTCAACTAGATGGATTGCCCAATGGCTACAACAGTTGGCTTAAACATAAAAAGGATTATATGCCTGGCACAGAATCAGGGAGTGTTTCCTTCTGTTGTACATAGGGTTGCTATGATTTGGACCTGATTCATGGCGCCCAACATCAAGATATCTAATAAAGTATTGTTTTAAAAATATTTATTTTTAATTACAAAGTATGTTTCACAGAATAAAAGAGTGTATGTAATGATACAATTTTTGGAACCCAGTATTAAAACCAGTGCATGAAATCACAACCCACATTAAGAAATATAGTATTACCAAGCTTCTGAGATAAGATGGAAGATTAGATGCTGATTCTGTATGTTCTGTGAATGAAACAAATTAAAATAACAAAGGATAAACTTTATTCTAAGAAAGAGACAAAGAACATTGGAAATCATGAGAGAGGTAATAAGACAGCTGAAAAGCATGAAGGAAGATTGATGACACAGCAAAAAGTAGGAAACAGCCCATGCCTCCTGCCTCTTTTCCCTGGCATGAGTAGGAAAGCCAAAACCACATCCACAAGGAAAATTAGGTGGTCCTGATGCACACAGACAGGCCACAGGACAAGCTCACAGTTCTTACAAGCCTTAAGTCCAGGGGAATTTGGTGTGACAGTGAATCCTTCTGTGTGGTAGGCCAACATGGGAGAAGAAATCCATTTTACCACCCCTCCCACCAATATCTTGGAGTGCCATAGCCAGATACCATCTTAAAAGGCAGCCTATTGAGACTGAGCTACTTTGGAGAACTGAAAACAAGGAACAATCACAGGTTAGGGATCCTTGGGACACCTGACACAGCATCAGGCTGGGGGTTGGCCATGCAAGGCAGCCATGGAGAAGAAGAGGGCTAGACAGAGAAATGCTGGGAAGTTGAGGCAGCAGTAGGTTTGGGCTGTGAAGGACATGGTGGTCAGTGGCCCCACTCACTGTTGTGAGGAACAAACCCCATCAGTTGAGGATAGCAAGGGAGACTAATAGCCCTGAGCCTATCACCCACGGACATCTTGGCTTCTGGAGCTGCCTCCCTGCCATTTCCTCCTGGCAGAACTGAGAACTCTAAAGCTCAAGTCCAGTGGGTCACCTTATTTCTGCAGATGAATCCCTTTCATAAGATTGTGTATTGCTAGGAAGGATCTGACAGCACTGAGATAGGCAGGCAGAGTGCTGGGTTCCTTTGGTTCTCCCTTTCTAGTGCAGATCTCAGGGCTCCATTTGCTTCTCCCACTCTCTGACACACTTGAGGGACATACATTCTCTTGGATGTTAGCTACCCCAGGATGCACAAATGGGGACGTGTGTCTGGATTGAGAACCTGTCTGGCCCAAGGGTTACAAAGATAAGACCAGCAACAGCTCCTGATACACAAAGAAAGAAAGCTTCTAAAATGAATATAGCACTACCAGGCAGCCGACCCTTGACTGGCCTGGGCTCAGCACAAGCCTAAATAGTAGGAAAGACAAAAGACTCCAACTTCAACTGGCCACCCCTTCCACCTGGCAGAATCCAATATCAGAGGACCCAGAGAGTAGCCACTCTGATACTTTGTCATTTATTTTAAACTTCTTCTTTTTCCTTCTTTATTTTCCTTTTTACTATATTTTTAGTGGGCTGGGGTTTAGCTCAGTTGGTAGAGCGCTGCGCTGCAGTCTCTGAGGTTCCGAGTTCAATCCCCAGCACCGCAAAAATGGGAGAAGGACCTGGCAATCCACTCCCAAGGCAATCCCCAAACAGTCAGCCATTGGAAACCCTATGAGAGTCACTATGAGTCGGGTACTGACTCGAGGGCACCTAACAACAACAACAACAACAACAACATTTTTAGTATTTTTTACTTTATTTTATTTTAAACACCTTTAGTGTTTTCATTTTTTTATTCTTTTTTGTTTATTGATTTTCCTTTATGTATTTTTCTTTATAGTATAATATTTTTATCTGCAGCTCTTTTCTTTTTCTTCTTAACATTCTTCTCCATTCTTCGTCTTTTCCTCTGCTTTATTTAACATTGCTTATATATTTTTTCCCTTTCCCTCACCTCTTTCTTTTCCTTATGATTTTTTTTACCTTAATTTTTAACTTTGTAGCTTACTCTATGTTATTTTTGACATTTTCTTTTCTGTAGTCATTGGTAGTATAGTAGTTAGATTTAATTAATTTTAATTGTATTTCTATATCTGGTTTGTTTTGGCATTGTTACTGTTATGACAGCTTGCTTTTAACTGTGTGAGTGATCTTGAGGATTGAGTCCTCAAGAAGAGACTGCTCACTAAGAAGACCTCCAAATTTAGACATCTCAATAGATGTCTAAATCACAACTCAGAAAACAAGAACCATGAAAAAACATGGTGACGTGACTCCTCCAAAAGTCACAGTTCCTCACTAACCAAACCCAAAAATACTGAAATGGCTCAAATGTAGGACAAAGAACATATAGTTATAAAAATGACCAGTGACCTCAAAGAGGATTCAAATGAGCATATAGATGAAGGAAGGAAGTCAGTTCAGGACCTAGACAAAGGGGAAAAAAAAAACTATGGAAGAAAAATTCAGCAAAGAAAATAGAATTTTGAAAAAACAAAATAAAAGAAATGTTGGAAATGAAAAACTCAGCAAGTCATATGAAACACATTGAAAAGCATCGCCAACAGACTAGATCAAGCAGAATAAAGAATATCAGGGTTGTGACACAAAGTTGAGGAAATACTACATTCAGACCTCAATTAAAAAAAAAAAACAGCAACAAAAAAGCATGACTACATCTTTCAAGAACTTTATGACATGATGAAGAGACCAAACCTAAAATCCCATGAGATAGAAGGAGCTGAGACACAAACTAAAGGCATAGAAAACCTAGTCAATGAAATTTAGGAGAAAATTCCCCAAATCTAGGGAAAAATATGGACATATAAACACAAGACATTTAGAACCTCAAATAGACATGACCAGTAAAAAACTCCATGCCATATTATAGTCAAAATGGCAAGCATATAGAGCAAAGAAACAATATTAAAAGTTATAAGAAAAAAAGCCAACCCACAAAGGCAAAGTCATCAGAATAACATCAAATCTCTCAGTGGAAACCCTAAAAGCCATGAAAGCATGGATGATATATTCCAAGCTCTGAAAGTAAATAACTACCAATTAAGATTAGTATATCCAGCAAAATTATCTTTTAAGGTTGATGGGGACATAAAAATCTTCCAAGATAAGCACAAGCTGAAGCAATTTATGACCACTAAGATAGCATGGCAGAAGATACTTAAATCCTGCACACAGAGGAGGAAAAAAAAATAGTCACAAACATGAGAGCTCAGGAAAGAATAAGTTTCATGAGAGGAAGAGATGAACAAATGAGAATTAGAAAAGATAAAACATGTCCAACTCAGGAAAACTGCAAACCCCTAATATGAATAGTGGATGAAGGAAAGAACAAACGATATTCAAACCAGGAAAACAACCAATACAATTACAGGAATCAGAGAATCCTCCTCAACCCTGAATGTAAATGACCTTAACTCTCCAATCAAAAGACACAGACTAAATGATTGTAGTAAAAAACAAGATCCAAGTGTTTTGTTATTTGTAAGAAGCACATCTCACTGGCAAAGACACACATACTGAAGGTGAAAGAATATAAGACAATACACAAAATAGAATGGAAGCTGAAAAAAACAAGAGTAGTAAACTTCAAACCAAAATTAGAAGAGATAAAAAGGTCAGTACCTATTAATAAAGGGAACAATCCATCAAGAAAATGTACTATTGTAAATATATAGGCACTGAATGTTGGTGCAACTAATTTCATAAAACAAACTACTGGACATAAATGACCAGATAGGCCCAGATATAATAATAGTGAGAGTCTTAACTTCCCTTCTCTCATCAATAGGTGAATTATCAAGACAAAAAGTTTAAGGAAAAAAAAATCACTTTAAAGATAAACTGCATCACAGATCAAGTGGATATAATAGTCATCTACAGAATATTCCAGCCAACAGCAGCCTATCTCAAAAAATACCATAAAAAAGGTGAGAGGTGGAAGGAATGCTACCAGACTCATTCTACAAAACAGTTAGTACCAGATACCAAATCAGATAAGTCCATCACTAATGTTTACTAAAGTGTATATATAAGTTGGGTATAATCCTAGCACTTGGGAGACCCAGGCAGGAGGAAAACAAGTTTGAGGCAAGCCTGGACTACATGTTGTTGTTGTTGTTAGGTGCCATCAAGTTGGGTCTGACTCATAGTGACCCTATGTACAGCAGAACAAAACACTTCCTTATTCTGTGCCAGGCACACTATCTTTTTTATGTTTAAGCCCATTGTTGCAGACACTTTGTGCCTCCATCCAGTGGAAAGTTTTCCGTTTTTTTTTTTTTTTTGGTTGACCTGCCACTATCCCAAACAGGATAGGTCCCTCTTGACTACATGTCCAAAATACGTAAGACACAATCTAGCCATCCTTGTTTCCAAGGAGAACTCTGGTTGCACTTCTAGGACAGATCTGTTGGTTCTTTTGGCAGTCCATGATATATTCAGTATTTGTCTCCAGTACCATAATTCAAAAGCATCAATTTTCTCTTGTCTCCCCTGTTGGTGTCCTGCTTTCACAACCATATGATGCCACTGACAATACCATGGCATGACTTAGGTGCACCTTTGTCTTTAATGTGACATCTTTACTTTTCAGTACTTTACAGAGATCTTTTGCCACAGTTTTTCCCAAAGCAATGTGTCTTTTGATTTCTTGACTGCTGCTTCTATGGTTGTTGATTGTGGAATCAAGTAAAGCAAACTTTCGACAACCTCAATCTTTTCTCCATTTATCTTGAAGTTGCATACTGACCCAGTTGTAAGGATTTTTGTTTTGTTGATGTTGAACTGCAATCCATACAAAAGGCTGTGTTCTTTGATCTTCATCAGTAAATGTTTCAAATCCTCTTCAGTTTCATCAAGCCGAGTTGTGTCATTTGCATAACACAGTTCATTAATGAGTCTTCCTCCAATTCTCATGCCACGTTCTTCTTCATAAAGCCCAGCTTCTCAGATTATTTGCCCGGCATAGAAATTGAAGAGGTATGGTGAAAGAATACAGCCCTGACGCATATCTTTCTCAACTTTAAAGCAAGCAATGTTTCTTTGTTCTGTTCAAATGACTGCCTCCTGATCCATGAGTACAATTTCTCCTGAGTACAATTAGGTCCTCTGATATTCCCATTTTTCACAATGTTATCCATAATTTGTTATGATCCACACAGTCAAATGTCTTTGCATAGTTGATAAAACTACATAGCAAGTTCTAGGCCAGCCCTGTATGCATAGTGAGACCTTGTCTCAAAAAAGAAAAGTACAAGGGTTTCCATTGCTTCATTCTTATCTACACTTTATGATCATGTTTTCTGTTCTAGATAATGTCTTCCTTCTTGTCTGTACTCACTTTTAACAATTTTTTGTTTAGATTAATTTTTGATTTGCAGAAAATTGGTACTGAGAGTTCCTGAATATACTTTAGCCATCTTCTCCTATGTTAACATCTTGTTGTTGTTGTTGTTGTTAAGTGCCATGGAGTCAGTATCTAACTTTGTGACGACCCTATGTACAACAGGCAAAACACCATTGTTAGTGTTTCTCTGCTATTCATAGGGTGTTCAATGGCTGAATGATTTTAGGGAGTGAGTTGTTGGGTCCTTCTCCCAAGCCTACAGCACCTGGTGTTCCCAGGCTGTCTCCCATCCAAGTACTACTAACCAGGTGCAACCCTGTGTAGCTTCTGAGATCTGACAGGATCAGATGCCACAGGGCTACGGCTGCAAGTATGTTAACATTTTACATTACATAAGATATTTATCAAGACTAAGAAATTATCTTTAGTATGAGACTAAAAGCGTACTACTTATTCAGTTCTTAGCAGTTTTTCCAATAATAGCTTTTTCCTGCTCTAGACTCTGCATTAGCATCCTCATTACACTTACTTGTAATGGCACTGTAATACTTCCAGTTTATTAGAGTTCTTTCATCTTTACTTATCTTGCATGAATTTGACACTTTTGCAGAGCACTGGCCCTTGATGTTGTAGAATGTTTCTCTGTTTGGGTTTGCCTGATGTTTTCTTGTTTTTATATTGAAATTAGGTGTAACCGGGAAAAATAACATCGAGGTGGTAGGTGTTATATCACAGGGACATGATGTCAGCATGTACAATAGTAATATTTTTAGCTATTACAGGTATGGAAAATATATTCTCCCCAGTTTATGTATTTTTTGAAATGTTATTTGTATCTTCTGAAGAACAAGTGTTTGAAGTTGTATTTTCTAAATTTTTGTTGCTGGTATATAGAATTCAGCTAATTTTCATATATTAATACCATATATATAGCCATCATGCTAAATTCCTTTATTAATTGTAATGCTTTAGGTGTAATTCCTTTTGGATTTTCTATGTAGATAACCACATCATTGGTCAAGACAGATTTATTTTTTTCATTCTAATCCCTACAACCTTTATTTCTTTTTCTTATATTCCTAAACTAGAAGCTTACAATTATGAAGGAGACATTTTCTACACAATTGATAACAAGTTCAGTTTTGATTAGGAATTTTTTTCTAGTTTCTAAGTTTTTACATTAATATTGATAATTTTGTCAGTGTGGCACCTGATTGTTAATGGAATGGAAGTGTTTATCTAAATACATGCCTTGATTTATTTGTTTGTTTCTACTCTTCACAGGTTGTTTTTAGTTTTCCTTTGAGGTTTCAAGGAAGAATAGTATGCTTTTTTCCAGGCTCAACTGCATTAATTTGTTTATTCACGTATTCAGTAATGTATACTGAGCTGCTAAGTTATATAGTTCTCAGTAAGATACAGAAATGTATTTATTTTCCTAATGAATGATTGTTCCCATCTATTGATAAGGACAAGATATACCTAAAGCTCTGTGACATAGCTATAAGTGGCACATTCTAGAAGAGCTGAGGGAAAGATATGGTGCTGAGGAGGGAGATCTATACTTGGGGACAAGGATGGTTTCCTAGACTTGTTGCTTTATTCTATGAAGATGAAATGAACCGGGCTTATGTTTTATGGGCCTAGTGTTGTCAAGCAAGGGCTCATTGCCTGACACATATAGAGACCAACACTGCAGTACCAGGTTATTAGAAAAAGGCTTTATTGTGGAGTCGATTGGCAAGGAGGCTAAGAGCAGTTAAGTTCAAATTGGCCTTTCTCATCAATTGGCAGTGGGGGAATTTGTAGTAAGGGAGGTAGGGGAGAAGCTGCTTGTTGGTTGGATAACAAGAAGGGATGCATGTTTCTTTTTTTGGGGGGACAGTTATGTTTTGTGTAGGGGAAATCATTGACTGAACAATCTGGTTTCTTTTGTTCATGTCCATTCTTTTTTTTTTTTTTTAATTGGAAATTTTTAATGTACAACTTAATGTGTTTCATTCTGACATGCATTTCATTGTGACATTTCCATATATGGGTTTCATTGTACCTTGCAGAAATAAGTTCCCCCTTACCCTCTTGTGCACTTCCTCCCCGCATCCCACCCACCCACCAAAGGCCTCTCTTCCACTTGCATGTCTTTTTGTGGGACTATTTTTCTATATATGCTTGGATCCCAATTATGTTTAAGGTTGAAACTTTTTCTGTAGTCATCTATCTTTTTACATTGTCAGTAATATTACATGAATTTTCTAGCCCATTTGTATTATTACCATTCTTTGGTATTATTGATATTATTATAATTATTTCCCAGCCTAAAGTTGGGCTGTTTACTTTTAGGTTGCCGTCTCTCTCATTTCTCACTCCCCCTTGTTCCTCCTCTCCCTTCTTTCTTCTCCCAGGATTTCTTACTTTTGCTAGATCACTTTCTCCTTCTTTTCCGCTCCCTAAATTGTCCCTTCTGCACTAAGTTGACTTTAGTTTTTTATTATGTTTCGATTTCTGTATAGGAGTTTTTCCTTCTTTTAATTTTGATTCAGCTCCCACATATGAGTGAGAATGTGGTATTTCTCTTTTTGGGCTTGTGTTTATTCACTTAAAATAATTTTCTCCAATTCCATCCATTTTCCTGCAAATGGCATTATTTCATTTTTTTTTTTGATTGCTGAGCAGTATTCCATTGTATATATGTACCATAGGTTTTTTTTTTTTTTAATCCATTCTTCTCTTGATGGGCACTTTAGTTGATTCCATGTCCTTGCTATTGTGAAAAGTGCTGCATTGAACATGGAGATGTGGGTGTCTCTGTGGTATGATGATACATCTCCCTTTGGGTAAATTCCGAATAGTGTTATAGCTAGGTCATATGCTAGATCTAGTTTTAGTTTTTTAAGATACCTCCATATTGAATTCCAAAGTGGCTGGAGTAATTTACAGCTCTACCAGCAGTGTCAGAGTGTTCCCTTTTCTCCGCAACCTTGCCAGCATTTGGTGTTGTTTTATTGATCTTGGCCATTCTTACTGGTGTAAAGTGGAATCTCAGAGTTGTTTTAATTTGCATTTCCCTAATGGCAAGGGATATTGAGCATTTTCTCATGTGTTTCATGGCTTTACAGGCCTCTTCATTTGAGAGCTGTCTGTTCAGTTCCTTTGCCCATTTGTGTATTCGGTTGTTTCCTTGGGTATTTTTTTCTTGAGTTCTTTATAAATTCTGGTAATTAGGCCTCTGTCCAATGTATAGGATGTGAAGCTTTTTTCCCATTCAGTGGGGATTTCCTTGACTCTGTTGATTGTTTCCTTTGCTGTATAGAAGCTTTTTAATTTCATGTAATCCCATTTATCCATTCTTGTTGCAATTTATTAAGCAATTGGAGTCCTATTAAGGAAGTATGTTCCTATGCCTATATGTTGGAGGGTATTGCCTATCCTATCTTGAATTAATTAATTAAGTTTCTGGTTCTATGTTGAGGTCTTATATCCATTTTGAATTAACTCTCGTGCATATAGAGGGATGTGGGTCAGGTTTCATTTTTCTGCAAGTAGATATCCATGTTTCCCAGCACCATTTATTGAAAAGGCTATCCTTTTTCCAATTTACTTGCTTTGCTCCTTTTTCGAAAATTTGGTGGCTATAGGTGTGTTGAGATATTTCTGGATCTTCTATTCTGTTCCACTGGTCTTCAGGCCCATTTTTGTGCCAGTACCAAGCTGTTTTTGCTACCACTGCCCTGTAGTATAGATTAAAGTCAGGGATTGTGATTCCACCCGCACTAGTTTTGCAGTGTAAGAGTGTATTGGCTATACGTGGTCGTTTGTGACTCCATATGAATTTTTGGATCATTTTTCTATTTCTGTAGAGTCTGTCATTGGAATTTTAATGGGGATTGCATTAAATCTATAGATTGCTTTTGGTAGGATAGCCATTTTTACTATATTATTCATGTCCATTCTTGAAAAGCTGGTTCCAGACTGAAAGAATCGTTAGTGAAAGGCCCGGAGGCTTTTCCTGGAAGACAAGTTAAAGATCTATGTCTGGGTGTGCCAAGGCTTTTCTCCATTTACCTAGTTCAACACGCAAGTCACTGGACACATTTAAGATAGGAATATATTGCTTAGGAGAGGCCCATTTTGAGTATTATTGTGCTCTGGAGCCAGCAGTACCATGTCACCATGTAGTAAGTACCTCCAAGATACATGGTGCTAACAGCCCAGAGATTTTATTTGTGGCAGTAAGAACTTTACATTTTCTGATGCAGGATGAAGGGAAGTTTGCTTCTAATGGATAATATCGTAAAAGATTTTGTATCGGGGTTCAATAAGTGATAGAAAACCCTGTTCCCCAATACTAAGGAGCTGTTCTCTCCCATATAAGCGGGAGTTCAGAGGTTCTGCAGCTCCATTCCCAGTAGAGTCAGTCCCTTGAAGATGTTCTGAGGTTGCTCAGGGATACAGTAGTGGTTTCTCAGTGATTGAGAAGATAGCTGCCAGTATAGTCAGGCGATATGCTTCCTCTGTCACATCTGACCCAAACAGAGAAGTTCTGTCCACTAGCCAGGACTCTGATGACAGCCACTAGGGAGCCAGACACTGATGTTGTTAACAGTAATGAGGAGCTGCCTCTGGAGACGAAGTAAGGTGAGTTCCCTGTATGAAAAAGATGGGTTTCTTTTAAGAATGAGAAGAGGGGAATGAATGTTGATAGGGAACCAAGACAGGTACTATAGGTTTTATTAGGTCATAATTACATTTTCAATTTTTAAATTGAAAAAAAAGTTACCATTTTAAAGAAAGCCTAGAAAATAGAGAAAAAGTCATTCATAACTTTCACTTGAAAACATGAACACCATTTTTAGGTGTTCCTTTTCAGTTTATTTTTAAGTGTTCTATGTAGGCAAATTATATGTAACATTTTTAATACATTTCCATTTTATGTCAGTCATATTTATACTGCAATATCTTCAAAATTATTTTTCTAAAATGGATGATAATCAATTATACAAATATGCCATTATTTAGCTTATCATTTATCTGTTGGAAACCTAAATTACTTCTTCCACTTTTCAGCACTAAGATTTTTTTAAATAAAACTAATTTTTAAACAGTTTTAGATTTGTAGAACATTGTCAAGGTAGTACAGTTCTTATATATCAGCCCATAACTAGTTTCCTCTTTTATTAACTTATTAGTATGGTAGATGTGTTGCATTTAATGAGCTAAAGTTGATGCACTATTAATGGAAGCCAATATTTTATTCATATTTCTTTATTTACTTTAAGTTTTTGTTCTAATATCATTTTTCTGTACCAGAATCCCACATTATATTTGGTTGATTTGTTACTTTAGGTTCTTCATGGCTGTGAGAGTTTCTTAGTTGTTTCTAAAGGATATATTTTAATGCAGAGTAGGCTGAAATGTGGTTTTTAAGAGAATCTGTGCAACATAGAATCATAGTTGTCCTAAAGTAGCTGTTGTCATCTATCTAACAGTGCATAGGAGGCATAGGAGCTACTTAGAAAGCTATACCATTCAAATGATAATGAAATGGAAAGTTATTTTCATGAGTCATTTTAAATAAAATTTACACTAAAGTTAATTAAGATATAAAAACAAACACTTCTGAAAACAAACATGCAATGGTTATAAGTCAGTTCCCTCGTAGATTTTGGTGTTGCTTAGATCCCAAGGACTCCTATTTATTAGGGAGAGATCAGAGTATGTAAGCAGGTAGATAGCATAGGAGTCACTCTGGGGCATCTGAAGCTCCCAAAGCATGAGCTCTTTCAGCATGCTGACCTGTTAGATTTTTATCTCCTGGAAGCTCTTCAGTGTGTGCTGCTATCAAATATGTTGTTGTTGTTAGATGCTGTCAGGTGGCGTCCAACTCATAGTGACCCTATGTACAGTAGAATGAAACACTCCCTGACACTGTGCTGTGCACACAATCTTTTTTATGTTTAAGCCCATTGTTGCAGACACTTTGTCAGTCCATCTAGTTGAGTGTCTTTCATTTTTTCATTGACCTGCCACTGTCCCAAACATGATGTTCTTTTTCAGGGATTGGTCCCTTCTGACTACATGTCCAAAATATGTAAGATGCAGTCTAGCTATTCTTGCTTCCAAGGAACACTCTGGTTGCACTTCTTCTAGGACAGAGCTGTTGGTTCTTTTGGTTGGCAGTCCGTGGTAAATACAATATTCGTCTCCACTACCATAATTCAAAGGCATCAATTCTTCTCCTCTCTGTCTTGTTCAGTGTCCACCTTTCACAACCATATGATGTGACTGAAAACACCATGGAACGAGTCAGGTGCACCTTTATTTTTAATGTGACATCTGACTTTTCAACACTTTAAAGAGGTCTTTTGCAATGGCTTTTCCCAATGGAATGCATCTTTTGATTTCTTGACTGCTGCTTCTGTGGGTATTGATTGTAGAACCAAGTAAAATATCCTATATATCTCCTGTGAAAATCTATAGCATATTTAAATAAGGCACTTGAGAAATGTTCTCTGGAACTTAGTAAAATAAATGTTAATTACTACTATTGACCACATTTGGAAACTATAACAAAAATACAATTTTGTCTTAATAAGCCATGTTGTAATTTCAGTAAACAAATTAAGATTGTTTAGACTCAGAACATAACCTGGTTAAAAAAAAAAATTGCCAGAACACAAAACACCAAAGAGGAAAAGAATTTTTTTTTTCTGTTTAGTTTTGGTAGAGGTCTGGTGATTGATCTGACTTGTGACAAGTAATATTAGGTCCTTCGCCTCCCCTGCTCACTGTTGTCTTCCCTTCCTTTATCTTCTCACTACCAAATACGTGCACTCAGCAACCAGTGTGAGTCAGCTTTGTGGAAGAACTCCTCCTTTTCTTAGTAGGCTCTAGTTTATCATCTAGTGGGTCTTCAGAAGGTATTTATGAGAATTATTTTCTCTGAGTTCTTGCATTTGGAAATCTTCATCTTTGAAATCCAGGAGCTTCTCTAGAATATGTTTTTGTGGTGATTTTTTGTGTTCTTCCTGAGACATATATCCTGTCTACAAATTTACAATTTTGTTATTTCATGAACATTGTCTTACTGATTTCTTTGAAAATGCTTTCTGTTCCTCATATCTAGAACTCTTTAAGGAATGCCAGGTATGACACCATTGCTTCTCTTTGATCTGTCTTTTACGTCTGTTTTCTTACTAATTGTTTAATTTTCTGAAATCTTTGTATTTCCAGGTTCATTTTCTTCACTCTTCTCAAACTATTTCTCTATGATCTTCATTGTTTACAAATAGTGTCGTTTTTTTTATTACTTCCTTCAAGTATGATCTTCATTTCACTAATGGTTTTATTATTCTTTTCTACTTATTTCCTGCAGTATAAAAATAAGTTTTTATTTCTTTTTGTGAGTTACTTATACTTTGTGCACTTACATCTTTTCCTTGAATGCTTGACTTATAAAGCTGATATGTTCATCAGTTTTTGAATTCTTGGGAATATCTTTGTTCATGATTGTCATTTCTGTGGCTATATACTTATAGAATATATTTTATCCTTCTACCGTTTTCTTTTCTTGTTCCCTCCTTCTTAAATTAAAATTTTTATTTTATGTTTTATGTTTTTTTAAAATTATTTTTGATGGAACATTTGGATGGTTCCCTTTCCCCTCTGTCTTTAATTACAGTAGTTCTTTGTTAGCAGAGGATACATTCCAAGACCCCCAGTGGATGCCTGAAACCATGAATAGCAGTGAATCCTGTTATACTCTGTTTTTCCTATATATACATACCTGTGATAAATTATAGTTTATAAATTAGGTACAGCAAAAGGTTAACAACAATAGCTAATAAAATAGAATAATTATAACATACACTACTACAATGAAATTGCCAGCATCACTACTCCTGCACTTTGGGGACATTATTAAGTAAACTAAGTTTACTTGAATGCAATCACCATCATAGCGTGGTAATTGATGTGATAGCCAAGAGGGCTACTAAGTGACTACTGGGCAGGTAGTGTACACAAAGTGGAGATGCTAGACAGAGGGATAATTCATGTTCTGCACAGGACAGAAGAGGGTAGCACAAGATTCATCATGTTACTCAGAATGGCATGAGATTTAAACTTCATGACTTGCTTACTTCTGGAATTTTCCTTATAGTAATTTCTGTCCTGTTTGATAGCAGGTAACTGAAACCTTGGAAAGTAAAGCCACGGATAAAGGAGGACTACTGTAATGAATTCTTCCTGGACATTAACATTATATTTCAAAAAACGGTCATTAGAAAATGCCTTTTAGTGTGTACTTTAGGCATGAGATAATCATTTGTGGCCATATTGTGTCCTGGAGAATAGCACCCTTCTTCACAAAGTGAGAGTAGGATGATCATTGTTCTGAGTTTGCCTCATACATATTGCTACTGAGACATCCACCACATACAGGAATCTGTTTGTTTTTTCACATATTAGTTTTCACTCTCTCTCTTTCTCTCTCTCTGTCTCTCTGTCTCTCTGTCTCTGTCTCTGTCTCTGTCTCTGTCTCTCTCTCTCTCTCTCTCTCTCTCTCTCTCTCTCTCTCTCTCTGTGTGTGTGTGTATCTCTGTCTCTTTTCAGTTAACAGGGTAGAAACCAGAGTCTTATACACAAGTTATCCACTACTGAGCTGCAGCCCATTTTCTATTTTTTATTTTGAAACACGGTCTTCCTAAGTTTTGCAGCCTGCGATCCTTTTGCCTCAGTATCCTAAGTAGCTGGGGTTACAGGCATGTACCACAACACCTGGCTGGGGTTGTTGTTAGGTGCTGTTGAGTTGGATTGGACTCATAGCAACCCTATGTACAGCAGAATGAAACACCCCCTAATTCTGTGCCAGGCACATGATCTTATTTGTGTTTAAGACTATTATTGCAGACTCTGTGTCAGTCCATCCAGTGGAAGGTTTTCCTTTTTTTTCATTGACCTGCCACTCTCCCAAACAGGATGTCCTTCTCCAGGGATTGGTCCCTCCAGACTACATGTCCAAAATATATAAGATACAGTCTGGCCATCCTTGTTTCCAAAGAGCACTCTGGTTGCAATTCTTCTAGGACAGATCTGTTGGTTCTTTTGGCAGTCCATGATATATTCAATATTTGTCTCCAGCACCATAATTCAAAAGCATCAATTCTTCTTGTGTCTCCCTTGTTCACTGTCCAGCTTTCACAACCATATGATGTGACTGAAAACACCATGGCACCAGTCAGGCGCTCCTTCATTTTCAACGTGACATCTTTACTTTTCAGTGCTTTAAAGAGATCTTTTGCCACAGCTTTTCCCAAAGGAATGCGTCTTTTGATTTCTTCACAGCTGCTTCTACAGGGTTGATTATAGAACCAAGTAAAGCAAAACCTTGGACAACCTCAATCTTTCCTCCATTATTGAAATTGTATACTGACCCAATTGTAAGGATTTTTGTTTTGTTGATGTTGAGTTGCAATCCATACAAAAGGCAATGTTCTTTATCTTCATGAATAAATGTTTCAAACCTTCTTCACTTTCATCAAGCAGAGTTGTGTCATCTGCATAACACAGGTTGTTAATGAGTTTCCTCCAACCCTGATGCCACGTTCTTCTTCATAAAGCCCAGTTTCTCAGGTTATTTTCCCAGCATAGAAATTGAAGAGATATGGTAAAAGGATACAGCCCTGATGCACACTTTTCTAACTTTAACCAAGCATTCTTTCCTTGTTCTGTTTGAATGACTGCCTCCTGGTCCATGTACAGATTCCTCCTAAGTACAATTAGGTGCTCTGGTATTCCCGTTCTTCCCAGTGTTACCCATAATTTGTTATGATCCACATAGTCAAATGCCTTTGCATAGTTGATAAAACAGATAGAAATCTTTCTGATATTCTCTGCTTTCGGCTAAGATCCACCTGACACCAGCAATGATGTCCCTGGTTCCCTGCCCTCTTCTGAATCCAGCTTGATTTTTCTGGCATTTCCCTGTCTATGTACTGCTTCAATACTTTTGAATGATATTTAGGAAAATTTTGCTTGCATGTGATATTAATGAAATCATTCGATGGTTTCCACATTCAGTTGGATCCCTTTTCTTGGGAATAGGCACAAATATGGATCTCTTCCAGTCAGTTGGCCAGGTAGCTGTTTTCCAAATCCCTTGGCATAAACAAGCGAGCACCTCCAGTGCTGCATCTGTTTGTTGGAACATCTCTGTTGGTATTCCATCAATTCCTGGAGCCTTGTGTTTTGACAATTCCTTCAAGGCAGCTTCTACTTCATCCTTTAATACCATTTGTTCCTGATCATGTGCAACCTCTTGAAATGGTTGGTCATCCATCAATTCTTTTTTGTATAATAACTCTGTGTATTCTTTCCATCTTCTTTTGATGTTTCCTGCCTTATTTAATATGTTCCCTGTAGAATCTTTCACTACTATTGCCACTTGAGGCTTGAGTTTTTTCTTCAATTCCTTAAGCTTGAGAAAACCAGACACTTTCTGTCTCCAGCTCTTTGCACATGTCATTCAAATATTTGATTTTGTCTTCTTGAGCTGCCTTTTGAAATCTTCTGTTTAGTTCCTTAATTTTGTCACATCTTCCTTTTACTTTAGCTGCTTGACGTTCAAGGGCAAGTTTCAGAGTGTCTTTTGACATGTAATTTGGTGTTTTCTTTTTTCTTGTCTTTTTAATAACCTTTTGCTTTCCTCATGAATGATATTTTTGGTGTCATTGCCATAGCTCCTCTGGTCTTCTATCATTGGTGTCTAATGCATTAAACCTGTTCTTTAGGTGGTCTCCGAACTCAAGTGGGATACACTCAAGGTACTATCTTGGCTCTCATACACTTGCTTTAATTTTCTTCAGTTTCAGTTTGTACTTGACCATGAGCAGTTGATGGTCTGATCCACAACCAGCACCTGGTTTTGTTCTGACATTTGATATAGAGCTTTTCCATCATCTCTTTCCACAAGGGTAGTTGATTTGGTTCCTGTATGTTCCATCTGGTGAAGTCCATGTGTATAGTCGCCATTTATGTTGATGAAAAAAATGCATTTGCTGTGAAAAGGTCATTGTTCTTTTGTCTGACAAAATCCTATCATGCTGGCTGATGCAGTTTTCTAAAAAGCCACATGTGTTGTACCTTGTTGTTTATCTTTCTCCCAGAAATTTCTGTGCTATCTATTAAGGAATGGTTAATTATTTACGCAAATTTTAATGCTATTAGCTAGAATAATGTGAAATTGTGTTTTATGGTTTAAAAGTAGTCAGCTATTGGCAATTTTATATGTTTCCACATCATGTATGATTAACCTCCTTACATTATTTCCTATCATTCTCCAATCCTTCCTTGTGAGTCATCTCTCTGCTGGTTAAAGGAAGTCAGTAGTATGTTTTTTGCTTTTTTATATCAGTCAGAGTTCTTGTGGTTTCAGTTTCCAATTCAGAGGAATAATTGTGTTCTCAGTCACAGCCATAGAAGTAAGCATTGCAAAGACAGGGCTATACTTTTTTAAAGTAGGTCTTTTGTTATTTTTTCCAGGTTCTGAGGATTGAACTCAAGGCCTTGTGCCTGCTATGCAAGTACTCTATCAGTGAGCTGCGTTTTCAGCTATAAGTAGACCTCAAGTGTGATATGGAAAGACCTGACTCTTCCCTTCCACCCTTAGTCGCAGACCCTGTGCACTTGTTCTAGGGAGGAGCTTCAAAACCATAAAAATTGGTTCAGTTTCAGTTCAGATTCAATATGTTAAACTATAGAAGGTTCAAGTTCAATTTGGGTTCTGGTTCGATTCTGGTTCAGATTTAAATCCTATGTGTCTATCACAGGACTTCAGACTGAACGCAGACCCAAACCCTGAACCTGTTCTGGTTCAAGAATTTTAAAAGAACTTTGCTGAACCTGAACCCAGTGAAAGATTGGGTTTGGGTTCAGCTTTTAATGCATTTTTTAATCATTAGCTATTTAAAAGTTTTTTAAAAATAGAAAAAAATTATTTGTCTATCTACATGTAGGATTGCAATTTTAAATCTGAACTCAAACCCTCTAAATTTTAACATATTGAGCCCTCACCCAACCTGAACCCAGTTTTTCACAGGGGAATGGGTCCCGCCCCCCCTTTACAGTATCCTTGCTGGTTCCTTTGGACAGGGAACAAATGGTACCACTGCCTTGACTGCCCTCTAACTATGGTCTACCTGGGCTCACTTTTGGGCCACAGGCTTTAAACTGCAGCAAGGGCAGGTTAAGGGGATGGGTGTGTGCAAAGGAAGGATGGGTTTCTCCCCTGCAGGGCTAACTGCACAGACAGAGTGAAAGATGTGTCTAAGGTATGTGTCACAGCCACCTGCCCACATCACAAGGGGCATGAGGGAGCACAGAACAAAGAATAGGGGATTTAGAAGCCAGAGTGAGACCTGGAGAACCAAGAGCAAGGAGCAGGGGATAAACTAGGAATCAGAGGCACAACTTCAAACTTGTGGGACCTTCATCAAGGCCGTCTGCCCATCAACCTTACTGGCCCCAGCCTCCTGCGTGCCATGCTTCCCTCCTGATCTGGAGGCTCCTGGCAGCTGAGCCACTTCTTGCACTTTCACACTTTATAAAGTGCTTTGGAATGTGGCATCTCATTTGCTCTTCCTAGCATCCTGGCTGGAGGCTGATGAGAGAAACCAAGGTGGGGCAATGGGCTAGGAAGGGATGCAGCTAGTTCCAGAGGGAGGTCGTGTCCATCTATCCAATACAGCCTCTGGCCCTCCTGTCTGCACAGGGGCCCCACGCGTGAGCCCTGCCCACTAATAGTGAGGCTCCCTGGGTGGTCCAGGCCTGCTACAGTCAGAGAACGCCATAACTCTTTCTGGGACTACACATTGCTCCCTCCAAGTCTCCATATGGCTCCTCTCCCTCTCCTAGCCCTCTTCCCCTTAGTCAGACTGGAACCTACCACTGGAAAGCCTCAAGTCTCTTTCTCCTTCCTCCTTCTTCCTCCTTGGGGACTCCTCAGCAGGTGGCTACACCAGGTCTTGGATCCATAAACCCCTTTTTTATTTTTTATTTTGAGATAGGAACTCAGTAAATTGCACAGGCCACCTCTGGCCCCAAACTCATGATCCTTCTGCTTCATTCTCCCACATTGCTGGGATTACAGGTGTGTGCCACAGTGCCTGGCTGGCATTGTAATTCTTTGTTTCCATCCCCTGTTCTGGTTCTCCAAGCCTCTGACTGTGCCTGTGAGCCTTTCAGTGTCCTTCTAGTAAACTTTTTCCAACCAGAGTTGGTTTCTTATGCTTACAACCAAGAACCTAGGCAGGTAAAATCATTGATGTTAAGAGACGAATGTAAAAATCAGAACCCCAGGAACCTGTGAGAATACTAAGTAGGTTAGATGGTCATTGAGTAACTTAGGTCTCATTAATTTTTAAATACTAATTAATTTTTAAATGACTATTACCAGTAATCACTAGGCTAAAGTTCTTTTTATTTAAACTATACAACATTGGCAGCCCACTCCCCCAAACAATCCCAAAACAATCAGCCATTCAAAGCTCAAACAAAGCTTTATGAGGCAGTCCTGACTCCATGATACCTAACAACAACAACAACGTACAACTTTGTTCTTGCTAGGCTTGGTGATACACACCTGTAATCCCAGCATTTGGGAGGCTGAGTCAGGAGGATCAAAAGTAAATGCCAGCCTAGGCTACATAGTGAGGGTCTGTCTCCAAACAAAAACAAAACAAAACCTCTAAACACTATTATTCTAAATAGCCATCCTGTCCCCAGAATGTTGGATTTCTGTGTCCTTCAAACTTTGATTACAGTGGTAATACCTCCCCCAAATCTTCAATGAAAATTTCATTCTAGTGACCACAAGTAATGATTTAATCATTTAAAAAATTAGTGTTTTGAAAATTAGTGGGACTCGAATCTTTAACTGTCTGGGTTCTTGGTTGCAAGCAAGAGAAACCAACTCTGGTTGGGAAGGGGAATTTATTGAGAGAATATTGAAGTGCTCATACGAACAGTGAGAGTTTTAAACCATGAAAAAGGGGAATGGACTAAGGTGACTTTGGAGAGTTAAGGAGAATACCAGCCCTCATCTTTCATCAGGATTGTTTGGTCACAATGCCAGTAACTTATACCACTGCCCTTGCAAGACACCATTGCTGTTGGGTACTGCTGCCACACTGCAGTCACAGTGGTTCTATACTCTTGCTGCCCTGAGCACCTCTTTTGTCTTTGTGTCATTATCTTCACATTCAGAGTGTTGAGCTGAGGCAGAGTTTAAGTCACATACATAGTATTGGGTTCTGGTTTTCAGAGAGTGAAAGGGGTCTGCTTTAAAGAAAGACCAGGCATTATGTCATAGGAGGCTGGTCATTTCTATGATGGGAATTATAGTTGCTTTGTGCTTTTTGTTCTTTGTTTCTTTATGGCATTCACCAGGAGCTGCTGTACAATCTTAAGTAGCACTGGTGAGAGAAAACACCTTTGTCTTCTTCCTTATTTTTTTTTTGTTTTTTATCCATTGTTTCTAGTTTCTTATGTTTTTTCTTCATATGACTTACCTGGAATCTAATTTGCTATTTTTGTTTTTTAAGATAGATGCTTAGATCATTGATTTGATACTTTTCTGCTTTTCTCCTGCCTCCCTCCTCTCTCTCTCTTTAAGATAAGACTTCTGTATGTAGCCCAGGCTGTCTTCACTTCTGCCTCAGTCTCCCAAGTGCTGGGATTATAGGTGTGCGCAATCATGCCTGGCATTTCTCCTTTCTTAAGTATGAGAATTTTTAATGCTATAAATTTCCCTTGAAGTACTGCTTTAGCTGCATCTCACATATGTTGATATGATGTGTCTTCATTCAGTTCAGTGCATTGTTTAGTCCTCTTTTCACTCTTTCCTTAATCCATGCATTGTTTAATTTCCAAATATTTGAGGGTTTTCAAGATAGCTTTCTATATTTTTATTCCCTCATATTTCTGCTGTCTTTGGCTTTTTGATGTACTTTCTGGGAGATCACCATTTGAGTTTGGGGAAAAGGCACTGGCCCAAACCTACATTGTATGTGAGGAGCCCACAGTAAATGCACAGGCTCCCTAGAGCACAGGCTGGTGGCAAGTGTGTGTGTGTGGACTGTGAGCTGCTCTTTCATGACTGATATGTGAAAAATTGGGCCAACCCTGTGCCACCACTGTTGCATTCCAATAGCAAGGCCAAAGTTCAGACAACAAATGTCCATCCAATTCCATTTGGCACCCTGTGTCTAAGAACTCTTCTTCATAGAAGTCAAATGACCCCACAGAAAGCCCTAATGGCAGAACTAACTTCCTTGCAGGAATTGCTGAGGGTAGATTCCTGGATCACCATGGTAGATGAATGGATATGTACTACAGAGGAAGTGGCCATCTTTGGTTTCCCTGGCCCCTTCTACACAGACAGCTACTTCAAGGCTCATATCACATTTTCTATTTGTTGTATTCAGCACACAACTTTAGGCTTGTAACCTGTATGTGGCATGAGAATACTTACAAGAATAGAAAGCTACCAACTTTCATATATGTGTAGATGACCCATAAATGAGTGAGACCTGCCCTTCAGAGGGTGGAACTCTATTCATACTATCAGGACTGTCCTAGTGAATGCAATCTTATTTTTTAAAGGGCTAGTCTCTAACATGTGAGTGGTAGTTGGTGGGTGGCTAGGTTACAGGTACTTTTTAATTAATTTTCTTCTCAGCTTATTTCCGGGTTTTCTCCCTTTTCCACAATGAACACATTACTTTTTGGTTCAGATTGAATACTTTTTACATTTTCAAGGTAAAAATCTAGTAGAATTGTGAAACAAATAACGAGCATTAGCCCTAATCCAGTGCGCATGACTTAAGGTATTTATAAGCATCTGATGCTAATAACTTAACCTCAAGCTGAGTTGATCAGAGTTGTCCTTAAATGTGTTGGCCCAAAGCATTGACACAAGCCTTTCAGAATATCGGTTTTGACTTCTCTATGAAGAACAATTATAGGAGTCCCAAGAAAGGCCATCTGGTTCTGTTCCCCAGGTCAGAATTCCTTAAGAAAGATGAAACTTGCACTGTAGTCATGGACTTCACAGAATAAGAGTAGCATTGTTTCTTCTTCTTGCCTGCCTAGTCCCATACACTTGTGGAGGGACAGATAATTTTTTTTTTCAGTACTAGGGGTTGAACTCAGGGCCTCCCGCTTGCATGTTTTGCAAGTGCTGGACCACTGAGCTGCACCCCCAGCCCATTCTTTTTTACTTTTTGAGACAGAGTCTTGTTAAATTACGTAGGCTGCCTCTGGTCTCAAGCTTGTGATCCTCCTGCTTCTGCCTCCCAAGTTTCTAGGATTATAGGTGTGTACCACTGTGCCCGGCGGGACAGACAATTTAAAAGGCTTTCCTAATATCTCACTGTTAGAGAGGAGACAGATGCCTTCGTTTCATTTGTTGACTAATCCAGTGTTCCTTCTCTGTTCTGTCTACAGGCAGCTGGCTAAGAGTCTGGGACAGGCCGGTGAAATCGAGCCTGAAACAGAAGGGATCCTAACAGAGTATGGCGTAGATTTCTCTGATTTCTCGTCAGAAGTTCTAGAATGTCTCCCTCAGAACCTGCCCTGGACAATTCCACCTGACGAGTTGAGCAAGAGAAGAGACTTAAGGTAAAAACCAGAAATGCTTTGAGAACAGCTGTCCCTGCCTTTCTGCCTTCTCCCCTAATTTTCCTAGGGACTAGGCAAAGATGTGTCCCTCTTTCCAGCAACCTTCAGATTCAGTTGAGAATTAAGTGCTTCAGTTCCAGAGTTTGACAGGTTGTGGCTTGCAAGCTAAATCCAGCCCCATTACCTGTTTATGTACTGCCCGTTAGCTAAGGATGGCTTTTATATTTTTTAATGGTCAGAAAAAAATTAAAATAGTAGTTAATAATAGTTAATTTTCATGAAAATTTATGGAATTCAAATTTCAGTGTTCATTCTGTTGCCCCAGAGCGCAGCCATGTTTATTTGCTTATATACTGCTACTTTGCTTATATACTCATGGCTACTTTGCACTATAACCACATAGTTGAGTGGTTGTAACAGAGTCTGTATTTCAGCAAAGTTGAAAATATCTACTGTCTGGCCTTCTGCAGAAAATGTTTGGCGACTTCAGTTCTAGACCATTCTAACTTGAAAAGGTTATGGGTTCCCCTTCCTATTCTCTTTTCTTTGCTGGATCCCATGTTATTGTGTTGTTAGGTGCCATCGGATCGTGTCTGACTCGCAGTGACCCTGATAGGGTTTTCAGTGGCTGGTTGTTTCAGGATTGCCTCGGGAGTGGATTGCCATGTCCTTCTTTCATTTTTGCCGTGCTGGGAATTGAACTCAGGACCTCAGAGACTACAGAGCGGCACTCTACCAACTGAGCTAAATGCCAGCCCCGCTGGACCCCATAGGTCTGGTCAAATAAAGGCAGTGTTATCTGGTTAGAAGTGCTTCCTCTAAATGGGCCTCTGTAGGCACAAAGGAAAGAATTCAAGTCTTTGTGCTTGGAGCCTCATTTTAAAGCTTTACTTTTAGGTCTGGAATTTGTTGGAAAGTACTTTTGTGGTATTTTTATAACAACATCTTCTTTGAAGATGTTTCTTCATTGTGGGATGTTAGTTCTTTTCTGATATTTCTCTTTAGAATTTGGTTTCAGTACTGGCATTCATTTTGGATGCCACATGGAGATATTTAGAACCAAGAAACTTTTCGCACAACCCACTGAGGCTATGGAAGGTTTTTGCTAAGGTTATCCCATGTCAGAATCTTTTCTCCCACACTTGCTCATTCTGCACAGCTGAACTTATGGTACCTTCAGCTCTGGATGCCCATTACTCCACCGAGTTTGAGAATGCTCCTTATCTGCCTCCTCTTGCTATTGCATCTTTTCAGAATTTATTGCCTTTTTTTCTTTTCTTGCCAAAGATAGACAAGGAGAAGGAGATAATTAGTTCCCTTTCCTACTTGTCATCGTGACTGATGGAATCTACATTGTATTTGCAATCAGTTGACTCAAGGTGCAGTCCTGGATCTTAGTAGTAATTTTACTTACCTGAGTTCCTGCTTGGCGCACAGGGTGTTATTTCTTCAGGAGCTTTGCGATCTGGACCCTGTAACCTTAACCTTTCTGAATGTGTTTGTCTGCATATATAAATTGAAGGAGTTGCTGAGATCTTTTCCTGAATTTAAGAATCTATAAAGATTTGATAAGAAAAGATGAAATTCATTTGTTCTGAATGCTAAACCATATTGGCTGAACTATACTGTAGACATTCTGCAGTATTCTGCAGTACTGGTCAAAATTTAAATGTACTAGCCAGGTGTGGTGGCACACACTTGTAATCCCAGCACTTGGGAAGCCAAGTCAGGGAAATAGCGAGTTTGAGGCCAACCTGGGCTATATAGCAAGACCCTGTCTCAAAAACAAAACAAAGCAAACAGAAAAACCTATTCTTTCCCCCAAAAAGCTACTTTCAGGAAACTATCCTACTCAGAGAAGTATATGAAGATATATGTTCAAGTATGTTCACTGCTACTTTACTATAAAAATGACATACAAGAGACTCTACTAATGTCCATCAATGGTTTAATAACCTATGGTATATCCATATGATAACATTCCCTCTAGCTCTGCAAAAGAGGGTAGATCCATGTGGACTGTTCTAGAAGAAGTGTGGACATCTAATATTGTTAAATGAAAGAAGCAAATTTCAGAACAATATGAATATGAGCCTATTTCTATAAAGTAAAAACAACACAAAAACATATATATATATATATATATATATATATATATATATATATATATATACATACCCACAGATATATGTATATGTATGTATATATGCATGTAAACTTCCATGTGTCAGGTTGTCATGCTGTGGGGACTTGCGTGTTGCTGTGATGCTGAAAGCTATGCCACTGGTATTTCAGATATCAGCAGGACCATCCATGGTAGATGGGTTTCAGCTGAGCTTTTAAACTAAGACAGACTCGGAAGAAGCCATTGAAAACTGTATGAATAGCAGAGAGGCAAAATATAGAGTCAAATATAGAGAGTCAAAATATAGAGTAAAAAATGAGGCCCCCAGGCTGGAAGGCATTCAAAAGATGACTGGAGAAGAATTGCCTCCTCAAGGCAGAGTTGACTTTTATGGTGGGAGTGGAATAAGGCCCCTGGGATTTCCATGTACTGTTGTGGCACAACTCAAAATTAGAGGAAACACTGTGGCTGAAATAATAGGCTCAAACATGAAAAGATGATGTGCATGGCACAGTGTTGGGTAGTGTTTCGTTCTCTTGTACGTAGGGTCACTATGAGTCAAGCCCAACTCAATGGCACCTAACAGTGACAGCATACACATAAAAGTGTTAATTAATCAAACTGTTAACATATGTGATTACCATGGGGAACAAATTCAGTAAAGTAGCAAGGAGGTGGTTGTTAGGTGCTCTCAGTTTGGATCTGACACACACCGACCCTGTGTACACGAGAGTGAAATTCTATCTTATGCTATGCCTTGCACGCAGTCTTTTTATGTTTGAGCCCGGTGTTACAACCACTGTATTTCTTTTTATGTTGAGTTGTTGCCACATCAGCAAAAGGAGGTCCCAGAGGCTTTATTCTACTCCTGTCATTAAGGTTGACTCTACTTGGAGGAGACACTTCTTCCCCAGTCATTTTCTTGAATGCATTCCAGCTGGGGGGCTCATTTTCCAACACTATATTTGACAGTGTTCCTCTGGTACTCATAGGATTTTTAATGAAAAATTGTTTCAGGAGTGGGCTGCCAAGTCCTTCTCCATAGTCTGTTTTAGTCTGGAAGCTCGGCTGAAACTTGTCCACCACAGGTGGCCCTGCTGGTATCTGAAATACTGGTAGCATAGCTTTTAGCATCACAGCAACACACAAGCCCCCACAGCACAACAAACTGACAGACCCATGGGGGAGTAAGGAGGTAGAAAAGCAATATTTTACTTTTCACTTTCTATACTGCTACGTTTTAATTAAAAAGTTTAAAAGTAACTTTTAAAAGTCATAAACACAAATGTCAGATAATAGATGTACTCAGTCTTTTCTAACCTGACCTTAGCCTGAAGAAAAATGCTAAGCATTTCAGCACTCATGGGTCCCAGTATTGCTTCACACTCCCCTCTCACGGCTCCATCTTGTCAATGGCCCCAGTGCCTTCTGGTTCGTGCCCCAGAAGAGGAGGCCTTGCTGTGCAGGAAGTCGCTGTGCAATAGAACTCTGTGTCCTGTGAGGGGATCCAAAGGTGGAGAGACTTATGGATCCTCTCTGCTATTAGGGGATTTTAAAACTACTTTAACCTTCAAACATTTTTTCCATGTCTTCAGTCCTTGGGATTGTTGTTGTTGTTGTTAGGTGCCGTTGAGTTGAGTCCGACTCATAGCGACCCTATGTACAGCAGATCGAAACACTTGCCGATTCTGTACCAGCCAAACTATCTTATTTATGTTTAAGCCCATTGTTGCAGACACCGTGTCACTCCATCTGGTGGAGGGTTTTCCTCTTTTGCGTTGACCTGCCACTCTTCCAAACATGATGTCCTTCTCCAGGGATTGTTCTCTCCTGACTACATGTCTGAAATACGTAAGACGCAGTCTGGCCATTCTTGTTTCCAAGGAGCACTCTGGTTGTACCTCTTCTAGGACAGATTTGTTGGTTCTTTTCGCAGTCCATGGTATATTCAATAGACGTCTCCAGCACCACAATTCAAAAGCATCAATTCTTTTTCTGTCTCTCTTGTTCAATGTCCAGCTTTCACAACCATATGCCACTGAAAATACCATGGCATGAGTCAGACGCACCTTCGTCTTCAATGTGACATCTTTGCTTTTCAATACTCTAAAGAGATCTTTTGCCACAGCTTTTCCTAGAGCAATGTGTCTTTTGATTTCTTGACTGCTGCTTCCACGGGTGTTGATTATAGAGCCAAGCAAAGCAAAATCTTGGACAACCTCGATCTTTTCTCCATTTATTGTGAAGTTGCGTGCTGACCCAGTCGTAAGGATTTTTGTTTTGTTGATGTTTAGTCGCAACCCATATTGAAGGTTATGATCTTTGATCTTCATCAGTAAATGTTTTAAATCGTCTTCACTTTCAGCAAGCAGAGTGGTGTCATTTGCATAACGAAGGTTGTTAATGAGTCTTCCTCCACTCTTGATGCCACGTTCTTCCTCATAAATTCCAGCTTCTCAGATTATTTGCTCAGCGTATAAATTGAAGAGATAGGGTGAAAGTATACAGCCCTGACGCACACCTTTCTCAACTTTAAACCACTCCGTGTTTCCTTGTTCTAGTCAAACAACTGCCTCCTGATTCATGTACAGATTTCTCATGAGCACAATTAGGTGCTCTGGTATTCCCATTTTCTGAAGTGTTATCCATAATTTGCTATGATCCACACAATCAAATGCTTTTGGGTAGTCAATAAAACATAGATAGACATCTTTCTGATATTCTGTGGTTTCAGCTAATATCCACCTGACATCAGCAATGATGTCCCTGGTTCCCCGCCCTCTTCTGAATCCCGCTTGATTTTCCGGTAATTCGCTGTCTATATACTGCTGCAGTTGCTTCTGAATGATCTTTAGTAGAATTTTGCTGGTGTGTGATATTAATGATATTGTCTGATAGTTTGCACATTCAGTTGGATCCCCTGTTTTGGGAATAGGCACAAATATGGATCTCTTCCAGTCAGTTGGCCAAGTAGCTGTTTTCCAAATCTGTTGACATAAACATGTTAGCACCTCCAGTGCTGCATCTGTTTGTTGAAACATCTCTATTGGTATCCCATCAATTCCTGGAGCCTTGTGTTTTGCCAGTTCTTTCAAGGCAGCTTCCACTTCGTCCTTCAACACCATTGGTTCCTCTTCATATGCAACCTCTTTGAATGGTTGGTCATCTACCAACTCTTTCTTGTATAATGACTCTGTGTATTCTTCCCATCTTCTTTTGATGTTTCCTGCATCATTTAATATTTTCCCTGTAGAATCTTTCACTACTGCCACTCGAGGCTTGAATTTTTTCTTCACTTCCTTAAGCTTGAGAAACACAGAGTGTGTTCTTCCCTTTTGGTTTTCTGCCTCC
>VMDO01015830.1:0-49828 GCA_007922755.1 Pedetes capensis
CACACACACACACACACACACACACACACACACTGTATGTGAAGGTAGGGAGAGGAGACTCTCGGGTTCTAGCCTGGCCATCACTGGGTTGGTGATGCCATTTATTACAATGGAGAAGAGAAGCAGAGGCAGATGGGAGACAGGGAAATGGAAATGTTGAGGGCCATTTCAGATATAATGAAATTGAAGTATCTGTGGAATATTCACGTGGAAATGCTCCTTTAGTGGGTGGATATACTCTAGGACACAGAATATGACAAGTGACAGTGTGGATACTGGAGCCCAGTGGATGGAGGTTTGCAAATTCCAGCTCCATCACTCATACTTTGGGGCTTCAAGTAAAGCTCACGCTGTATCTCTCAAACTCGGTTTTCCTCATCTGTAAAGTGTGATGATGCTGCATAATTCACAGGATTGTTGGTCAGATGAAATAATACGACATAGTTACAGTCCTGTATCTGGGATTTAACAAATGCTGATTACTTTTTATTATGAGTCACAAATTCAGTAAGGAAGATGAGATGTCCATCTAGATGTAGGTGCCATCAACACACAGAGGTAACTGAAATCATGAGAACATATGTATACCAAGAGGAAGAAGGCGAAGGTAGAAAGCCAAGGAACACGGTGTGAGGAGAGGGACCAGACAGGAGAAGAGGGAGGAGACAGGGTGACTGGAGCCAGGGGTTCTTCTATGGGAGAAGGTCATCCTTGCTCTAGGAGCAAGAGGCAGGCCTCAAGGCACAGCAGAGTCTGAAGGCCCTTTGAAGATACGGACCTCATCAGTCCATCATAAATGAAGAAACTGAAGCTGGGAGATGGGCAGTGGCACAGCCAAAGTCATGAGAGCAGAGCACTAGAGAAATGGACTCTCAGACACCATCAAGGGACTCACTGCTCAATGCTCCTGTTCTCATTTGTGTAGACCGTTAGCACTAAATTGGATCATCTCTTTCCTTGTCTGTCTGCCCTCTAGACCCAGTGCACCTCAAGGTCAAGGACCTTGTCACACTTGCATGTGCCCTACTAGCATCCAGCAGAGAGCCTGGTGAGTGAAAACACACTAAGCAATACACTTCGTGTGTGCGCACTTGCCTGCGTGCTGAATGAGTGTGAACTGGGCACCACATTGTCACCCTGGCTGCCAGTGAAACACAGAGGAAAAGAGGACCTGGAAGGCTGACAGGTGCTCGGACTGCGACCCATCCCACTGCTACAGCCCGAGCCAAGTTCCCCTAGACTCCCTTCCTTCCCTCTGGCCTCCACTTGGCTGCCCCTAGTGGCAGCAGGGCAGCAGTAACCGACCAAAGGGGCCAGTGGTGGCAGCAGGAAATGAGTATGTGTGTGTTGTGGATGGGGGTCCTCGGCAGGGGGCACCTGGCAACAGCAGTCCTGAGTAAAGTGGGATGAGGCTGCGAGTGCAGGGCAGCGGTGCCCTCGCTGGTCTCTTCCCTGCCTCCTTGCTGGCCCCTGGCCTGGTCGTGTTTTGCATTGTGGGGGCAGACACACCCAGATGCTCCCAGAAGCCACATCCTCACGTTCTGTAGTGCTTTCCCCATCCCTCACCCCAAGCCCCACATCAGCCCAGTCCTTCTGCACTCCCTTATCCACTCCATGCCAAACAGTTCATGGAGGGGAGTTGTTCTGAATCTCCTCTCCATCTCCAGCACCTGGTACACAGTAGGCACTCAAACAGTAAGCACAGCATGGGCAAGTAAACGGCAGACTTTCTGGAGATTCACACAAATATAACCCTTTGGCTCCATACTTGTACTTTGAAGGCTACCATGGAATACCTTAAAAAACCAACAAACAGCGCTTATTTGCACAAAGATATTTATACCAGCTCATCTATTATATTGAGAAACTGCAAACATACCAAGTGGGGATATAAGTAAACTGTGTTGCCTCAATACTGTGCAAGAGTCCACTGCCATTCAAATGACAACCAAACTATGTGTGTGTAAAGAGCTCCGCCCCTGGCTAGTGACAGCAAGCATAAAAGGCAGTACACCAAGCAGCACAGAGATGAAAAAAATACAACTTTAATAGCTTTAAAGACAAAGGTCTGGGGGCCAGCAAGCCTTGGGTTTGAATCCTGGCTCTGCTGCTACCTATAGGAACAACTTGAATAAATTGCGCAGCCTCCCAGGACCCCATGTTCCCGTGCACAGGCTGGAGGCAGCAGTCCCCTCTCAGGGCTGAGGAACGGAGTAAGAGAGTGATAATAAAGGAGGGAAGGCGCCAAGCCTTGCAAGGATGGCAGCTGCTATTTTCACTATGGTGACCACAGCTAACCAAAATCTTATAAAGACGGACAGCAGGGAATTTGGGGAAGAGGTGGCCTTGTCTATGAAGGGGGACGTTAATCGCTGTGTCCACTGCCCTTTCACTGGTATTGCTCCATTTCATTCCAATGTGATCAAATATGCAATTTCTTTGAAAAATAAAGTTAAAGAGAACACCAGAGCACAGATAACCCAGTCAACATGGATATATGCAAATAATATGCAAATCCACATCATTCTCTTTGTTGAATACCTGGATGTAACCCTTGGGATAATCCTAGTGAAAAACCAGTTTTCTTCTCAAGGAAAATAGAAATTCAAGCACTTTCAGAAAAATTAAACACATAAAACTTTTTTTCTACTTGAAGAAAAAAATGTGACATTTCCTGCTAGCATCTTCTATCCCAGGAGGATAGAAGCGTGTCATCTCTCAAAGTAGGGGGAAACCAAGATAATAGCTTTCTCTAAAATCGATTTCTGCCAGAAGGAAGCTTTCGGAGTGTCAGGAACCAGGCTCCAGCAGCAGCAGCAAAGACTGATCCCCAAAGGCCTCCCGAAGGACCTTTCTCTCATCCTACACTCACACCAGGGAAGGATTTACACCGAGGACATGAGAGTGGGCAGGGCAAGGTGGCATCCCACCCTCCCATCTTCCTGCTTCCTTTGACTCATTCACTTATTCATGCTACCCACTCATTCAATATCTATGATGGGTATCAGACTCCATGGCAGACAGTGGTGATAAAGAATCTAGACTAGTCCCTGCACTTGAGAGTCACCCAACAGTCTACACATGACAGAGGAGCCGGTGTGATAATGTAAGTGCAGTCGGTAATAGGGATGCTGAGGAAGGGGAGCCAGAGAAGATGATGGTTAAAGTGAGATGTGAAGAACTCAAAGGAGTTGGGGTAGGGGCAAAAGGGGAGGAAGGGACATTCCAGGCAGAGGGCACGGTCTAGAAAAGGTGTGGAGACATCAAATGGCACGCAGTTTGTGTGCAGTTATATGCAGTTCTTCCGTGTTACTGGAAAAAGCAAACCTCTGTGATAGGGGCCATGTGTCAGCAGATGAAGCTGGTAAGATGGGCAAATGGGAGCCGGCCACAAAGAGCCTTGTTATCCATGCCAAGACACTTGGCTTTTATCTCTCCACAATGAGAAGTCACTGAAAGGTTTTCAACGGCGGAGTGAAAAGGTCAGATTTATGTCTAAGCCAGCTGGCCTGCTCCAGGAGCGGTGTGGATAATGGACTAGAGGCAAACAGGATGAAGATGGGCTCCGATGCTGCTGCAGGGAAACACACGACCTGGCAACTCGCTGGACATGAAGGAGACGTGTGGGGTGAGTTCCAGGGGTATGACTTCAGGAACTGAGAGGAGTTCAGGTGGGGGCAGCCCACTGAATGCCTACACGCTATACCAGCAGACATCTTCATCAAGCTAGAGACGTCCAGGCCTAAAGCTCAGGAGAGGGAGGCGGCTTGCTAACACAGCTTGGGGTGTGGATAAGATCAACAAGGAAGAGTCTGCAAAATGTGATCAGGGGACCAAGGACTGGGCCTGGATAACAGCAACAGTTAGGTGGCTGGCAGAAGTATGCAAAGACATGACTGATGACAAAATTACAGGGGCAACCGAAGAACTAGGAGAAAGGTGCCCTGGCAATTGAGAGAACATCACATTTCAGGAAGGAAAGGATCAATGTTAAATGCTCTATTGTCACCGACTGATAAATAAGGTAGCCACTAGCCACATGTGGCAATTTACATTTAAATAAATTAAAATGAAATAAAATTAGAGGTTTGGTTTCTCACCCACATCAAGCACATTTCAGTTGCTCAATAGCTGTATGTGCCTAGTGGCTGCCATGGTGGACAGAGTGGACAGAATATTTCCATCACCAAAAAGCCTTCCATCAGGGACATTTCTCTAGAGGGATACGGCTAAGTCAACATGAACATTTCCCTGGGGTCTGGCAACCTGCTGGGCACTGGTGCTTGGTGCTGTGGCAATTTCAGGAAAGCAGCAACGCTGGAACTGGGTGGTGAAAGATGAAGTTTTCTAGGTATACAAGGTAAGGAAGGGAAATCCAGAAAAGGGGAAAGGGATGCAAAGCCACATAGAAATAAGCTCAATCCCCTATATTCTCAATCTCTTCTCTGAGTGCCCTTGTGACCTGACCTACCTCTCGCCACAAGGTGCCTACTCCATCCATAGCCCTCCAAAGCACTCCTTAAGTAACCCCTTTAGCCCATGTGAGGCAGAGTGTGTACCTTCTTTCTTTTCATTGCTCTTTCCAGGCTGTTAGACCTCTCTTCTCCTGAAAATTCCACAAGCCCCACCCTATGCCACCGGTCATCCTTCCCTTCCACAGTTATCTACAGATATATGGGTCACGGCCCTCTTAGAAATATTAGTATCTGGCTGGGTACCACTCTCTCTAATACCATTCCTGTCATATTTTTTGGTAATTTCCACATGTGCTTCGATGAACCTTCCAGGATCCTAATCTCTTAGTTCTTGGCGTCCTCTCCTCCACAATCTTTGTCCCCTTACCACATCTCACCCACTCATTCTCACAGTTGTGCCTAAGACTTTCTAGTTAGGAATATCTGTGGCCCCTGACTACTCTCACGGTCAAGCTTTCTCTCTTCAACCATCATTACCATCTTTTCTGCTCACTCCCTCTAACCGTGACTCTGACAGTTTTTGACCTAATTGGACTGTGTGATGCATTGGTTCTACCACCTTTTTGCTGTCCCTCATGGCTCCCTCTTCCCTCTTTAAATTCAATGGCTAATCATTCTAATTATCCTTTGTAGATACCTTTGTCTCCATTGTTCCTTCCATTATCATACTCATCTGGAAAAAACCTGAGTTCTGGTTAAATCTCAGTCGCTTTCTCCCCCTACACAGGCTGAACATGGCTGGAGAAAAACAATAGCACTGACTGTTCTCACATCAGATTCGTGATCACAAACCTCAAGTGGATCCTTCTCGTTGCCAGGCAATCATACTATATTTCCCAGGTCCATTCACTCGCTCACGCTCCTAGGCCACGATTTAATATCTTCTCCTCTCTTGTCAAACCTTTAATATTTCTATCTCAGCCTCACTCTCAAATGATGACCTTGCTTCCACTTCCCACTTCACTGAGAAAAAGGGAATCAGAGAAAAACTTTCCCAAGCTCTCATGACCACATTTAACACCTATCTGTACGAATGGGTGCCCAATTTGCTCTGCCTTCATCCCCACGGTGGCCATGGGTAAACTGCCCAGGATCCCAGTCAAGGCCAGCCTTCCCTTATGTACCCAGATGCCATCCCCTCTCACCTACTCAACCATGCCACGCCAACCATTGTTTCTCTTTCTCTTACACTAACAGCTTCACCTTCTCTACTAGATTATTCCCATCAGCATGTAAACTAAATGGACTGAAATTGTTCTCATTCGAAAACAAACAATTGACCTTGCTTCTCCCTCCAGCTGCTATTCATTGCTCTGCTCCCCTTTATAGCAAAACTCTTTGAAAGAACTGTCTATACATGTACTGTCCAATATGGTAGCTACTAGTCACATGGCTATTCAGTGCTATAAATGTACCTAGTTTGAAATGAGGTTATATTGGAATAACACTTTTGATGAACTGAATTAAATAAAGTACATTACTAAGATTAATTTCACTGGTTTGTCTCACCTATTCTTAATGTGATTCTGGAACATTTGAAATTACATATGTGGCTCCCATATTCTTATTAGACAGCACTGGTCTATTATCCCTACCCATGATTCCTCTCTTCCTGTTCTCTCTTAAACCCAATCTTATCCTGTTTCTCTCCTCCACCAGAACAGCTCTCATCAAGGTTATCAATGACCTTTTCATTGCTACATCCAATGACCAATTCTTGGGCCTCAACCTATGCACCATTTTTGTTCTTGAAATATTCATCACTTGGCTTCTGGGATACTGCTCTCTCTTAGCTCTCTTCCTGCCTCTTTATCTCTTTCTTCTCAGCCTCCTTAACTGGTTTCTCCCCATGGCCCTGACTTCTACATGAAGGAGGGGATCTGGAGAGGATCCAAAGTCAACCTCAACCAATCTCATGACTTTAATGTGATCCACATACTAATGACTCCAAAATTTACATCTCAGACTGGACTTCCACCCTGAACCTCAGGTTCATCTACTTCACAGTCTATACTCACTAACTAGAGGGCATCTCAACCTCAAACCAAACTTCTGACCTTGGCTCCTGTGGTAGATCATTACAGCCAAGGCTCCCAGTGAGTCACACCTTTCTGGGATCCACACCCTTGTGTATTTCCCTCCCATACTGATTTGACCATGTGACCTGCATGGCCCACCCACATGATTTGCTTTGGCCAATGAAACAACAGAAAAAGATTCAATCAAAGGCTTGACAAGCACTTATGCACTGGGGCTTGCCTTCTTGGAATATTGTCCGGAGATTCACATGCCATGAAAGACTATGTGGACAGAGTGGCTCAGCCATCCCAGCTGTTCCAGATGAGTTCAGGCAGGACCAAGAGGAGAATGTCTTAGCTCAGACTGCCATAACAAAATACCATAGACTGAGTGGCTTAAACAACAGAAATTATGTTCTCACAGTTCAGAGGCTAGAAGTCCAAGATCGAGGCATCAGGATGATTGGTTTCTGGTGAGGGCTCACTTCCTGGCTTTTAGATGGCCATCTTTGTGTCTTCTTCACATGGCAGAGAGAATGAGCTCTCTGGTCCCCTTAAATAAGTGTATCAGTCCATCACGACAGCCATACACTGTGACTTCATCTAAGCCCAGTTATAACCCAAAAGCCCCATGCTCAAGTACTATCATAATGAGGGTTTGGGCTTCAACATATGAATTTTGGAAGGACATAAACATTTAGTCCATAGCACAGAATGACCCTGTCAACCCATACAATTGTGAGAGATATTGCCATTGTTTTAAGTCACCAAGTTTTAGGAATGGTTGTTACATACCAAGAGATGACCTAAAGAGCATATCCCCCCATAAAGAAAAGCAATTAAAAAAAAATCACAAAAGCCCTTCTGCTAGACTTCCTTATCTCAATAAAGGGCCATCCAAGTTGGTCAGGTCAAAAATCTTAGAGCCATCCTTGTCCCCTCTTTCTTTCCCACCCCACAGGTAATCCATCAGCAAACCTGTTGGCTGTACGTTCCACATGTATCCAGAATCCAATGCCTTTCCCCTGCCCCTACTGTCAGCTCCCTAGTCCAAGCTACCATCGCCCACCTCCTAGATTATTATGAAAAGTACCCACCTCTACCCTTGCCCACCTATAGTCTAATATCAGCATAACAACCAGACAATCCTGCAAAAATTTAAATCAGATCATGTTAGGCCTCTGCTCAAAACCCTCCAATGGCCTCCCATCTAAGAATAAAATGCAAAACCCTTTACAATGTTCTTCAAGGCCCTAAAATGTGATCTGTCTCTCACCTATACCATCTCTCTGACTTCATGTTCTACTACTTTCCCCTTCCTGCATGTGGCTCACTTGCAGTTGTTGGAACAGTCTAGAGACACTTCTGCCCCAGGGCCATTACGCTTGTTATTTCTTCTGCTTACATACACTTTCCCCAGAGATCCAGTGGCTCACTCTCTTGCTGGCAGGCCTTTGCAAAAATGTCACATTTTCAGTGAAACCTTCCCTTTAAAATGAGGCCACCTCATCCAAAACTGCAGCCTTCCCCAGCCAGTCAGCAGCACCATGTCCTTTGCTCTACGTTCTCTCTTCTTCCACAGCACTTACCATCTGACTATCTAATTTCCTCATTCCTTTACTGTCTCCTCCTGCATGAATGTAACGATCCTTATCTGTTTTGCTCACTGATTTTTATGCCCAGCAGCTATAACACTGCCTGACACAAAGTAAAGACTCGATAAGTACTTGTTGACAGAATGGTGAGAGGACCCCAGCATGCTCAAGAACTTCCAGCAGTTCAGTATCACTGGACTTGCATGTGGGAGAGAAGGCAGAGATGAGGGTGAGGACCAGTTCCAGAAGAACTCTTATTTACCACATTTGATATTTCAGACATCATAAATCACCTTAGAATCTTATTGAAATGTAGATTCTGAGGCAGGTGGTCTGGACAGGTCCTGAGCCTCAGCATTTCTGATCAGCTATACCTGGTATTGCTGGTGCTCAGACCACACTTTGCACAGCAAGGACTAGCACTCCTCCTGTGGTTGCAGACTGACAGAAGAGACTAGAGGCAGGGAGATCAGCAAGGAGGCTGTCTCAATAGACCAAGTCAGGGATGATCCGATGTGAGCTAAGGTAGGGGTAGTAGGAATGAACTTGAGAAATGATCAGGAGGTGGAACTGATGGGATCTGGCCACTGATTGGACTGTAGTAGTGGTGAGAGTGAAGGGCCAATGACTAACTTTAGATTTCTGGCCTGGCTGAGGGGGGAATACTGCAGAAGTTGCAGGTTTGGGGACAGGGAACTGAACCACAGTTGCATTCCTAACAATGATGCCATCCCATATTTGGTCCCCTCAAATGAGGCATCTCCATGTATAGCCTTTGTAAGCCTTTGTTGTGGTTTGGGTATAAAGTGTCCCCCACAAAAGGCTAACGTGTTGAAGGCATGGTCCTCAGCTAATGGATCCAATTACTCAAAGATGACTGGAACATAAGGGTTCGGACCTATCAATGGATTAATGATCTGATGGATTCATAATTTGATGGTATTATTGAGAGGAGGGGCATACTTGGAGGGAGGGATGTGCTCTGAAAAGATTTACTTTGGCCCCAGCTCGCTCGCGCGCTCTCTCTCTCTCTCTCTCTCTCTCTCTCTCTCCCTCTCTCTCTCTCTCTCTCTCTGTTCCTGGCCACCACACTCTTCCACCATGATGTTCGGTCTCACCAGGGCCCAGAAACAACAGAGAGAACCAACTATAAACCTTTCCTCCTTTAAGTTGTTTTCTCATGTTATCTGTCATGGCGATGAAAAACTACCACAGCCTTAGTAGTTGCCCAGGAGTTCTGTGTGGCACAATCTCCAGGTGATCAGGGCTATGTGACTCTCCATTCTTAGCCACTGAGTGCAGGCTCGAGTCACCTTTCCCTTCATCCAGGCACTGGGCCGAACCAACCTCATGCTCTATTCTTACCACACAAGGAGGTGAGGGATGGCTGGGGCTGGGTATTTATGAAGGTGGTCCATCTGCTCGTCCACCTATCCCAAGGGGCTGGAAAGTGCCTAGTGTGGGCTGAGTGACCCCCTGGCCTGTAACGAAGACATCCTAAAGGGCCACTTCTTCCAATGAGGATCAAAGAAGAAACCCTGAGCCCTGTGTACACAGCGTGAGGGTGCTGAGCTGGCAAAGAATCCAACAGGTACACCTGACCTAGCAGAAGTAGTACATGAGTACAAAGACCCACTTTCTAGCTTCTACTTTTACCAAGGCGCTATATGACTTGCTGCATAACTCAAAACCACTCTAAACATCAGTGTCCCTCTAGCCAGAAAATCTCATGTCCTTCTTATCTTGCAGGAGCACCGTAGGAACAGAAAGACTAACAGAGCACAAAGATACTCGGGAGAGAAATGCTGCTTAAATACAATACACCTCTGTATCACAGGCATGCCATGCACTAAGTATCAGCTGAGTCCCTGGTGAGCTGTAGGCCAGGGGAAGCCAACTCCTGGATCATTTGAGGCAATGAGGCTTAAACTCCAGTGTGGATCAGAATCCCTTAGGGTGGAGACTCTTAATCTTGAATGTGCACCAGAATCCTTTGGAAGGCTTGTGTAGGTCTGAAGAGGAGCCTCTAATCTGGAATCTGGGAATTGGTATGAATAACAGGTTCCCCAGTTAACCAGAGGCCGCTGTGCAGGGGTCTACACTTTGGGAAGCACCAGCCCAGGGAAATGGTGAGAAAGGCCGACTGCTGGGCCCTGCTCCCTGAGAGTGGAATTGTGGAGGTGTGGGTGGAATCTGTTTAACAAGCACCTCAGGGTGACCCTGATACTTGGGTTTTCTGACCACATAGGACACACACTGACTTAGGGGAAATCCTGGAGCCAGAAAATATACCAAGAGGCCTGGGAAAAGCTGCCAGTGAAGGAGTCACAGTGTAGCCAGGTACGGGGAGCAGCAACTTCTGGAAGGTGATAAAATTAAGGCAGTAAAATACTTGTCTTAACCCTGTTCTCTCACAAAGGATTCCTGAGCCCCAGTGACTTCCTCCTCAGTAAGGAAAGCCCAAGGGCTTTTAGAACCTCACCTACCCACCTCCTTGCATAATGCTCAGACCTTGGCCAATTTTTCAAATTACCCAGCTCATTTGTCACCCACTCACTCTCGGGAGCCTTCGGGCTTTATCTGAGTTCCTTAGCCTTTCCTCTGCTCTCATCAGACCAGAAAAGCACAGCAGGGAAGGCCAGCAGAGAAGAGAACTTTCCCAATATCCTAATACTAGCTAGGCAGGAGGGGCAATGGCCTGTCCTGGGTAGAGGAGAAACAGAGGGCCCAAGCTGGACCCAGAGGTCAGTACGACTGTGAGGCCAGTTTTGAAGCTGTGAAATAAAACACTTTTGCTTTAACTGGTCCTGGAAACAAACTAGCACAGGGGATTACCCCAATACTTATGTTCCAGGAGAAAATCTGAGAGCCCATTCAAGAGAGAAGGGCCTGCTCAGACCAAGCAACCCTGGGGCTCTTAAACCCCACTTTCCTGCCATGTCTCCCACGGATGGCTAGATTGCGTATACTTCAAAGCCACCCTCCTAGTGACAAACGCTGAGAAAGGCCCCTGGTCACCACTTCTGAAACAACAGTGCCCTCTAGTGAAACCAAAAGAGGTTTCCCAGCAGATTTGAAGCAGGGTAAGGCAAGGACCCCTCTGACAGCCAGAGAAACTCTTCCTCAGAATAAACACCTCTTACTTTATGCATTCATATTTAAAATGCATAAAATAAAAGGCAAAGGAATATAAAGAAAGCATAGTTAAAACACGCTTATCAAAATTCTTCAAAAATTTGGTACCAGGAATGTTTATAAATGTGTTTAATAACAAAATCTGGCAGCAAATCCTACAACGAGCATAACTTCAGAGCACTAAGTATAAACAGTGTTCTGAGGTGGCCGTAACTACTATGGTGTGATAGGAAGCTGGCTGTGTTGTCTATGACAACAAAGACACAGTTATGGCTAATGACACTGGTGCCTGTTACCTGTACTCATGTGCTGTATTTCTGCTAGAGGTTAGCGAAAATAAAGATAGGATTTTCCCCCCATTCAAGTTCATGAACTCCTTACATTCTGTTTATGGACCACAAGTTAGGGAGCCCTGCCTGAATAAAAACCACCACAGCCAACATGGTGAGGTTGCAAAGCAGAAGTCTCAGAGGCCAGCTCTGGAATCCTGTCACCAGCCCCGCTGGCAGGCACCAAGCTACAGCCCTAAAGGTGTACAGGGGCTCTCTCCACTCATCCCATGGCTGACTCCGCCCCACTATCCCACTAGAGCCTCAGGAACCCAGGGCCACTATGGACAAATCCTTTGACACCTGCCACCTTTCTTTCCCCATGATGACCCTTCTCATCACTGTAAGGCAACTGGACGCTGTCTCCCTGTGGTGCAGCTCCACCTACTGTGTGCTCTGAGCAGAGGCAGTTCTTTATTTTATTTTATTTTTTTTTGGCGTTTTTTTTTTGTTGTTGTTGTTGTTTTCTTGGACACAGGGTCTTGCTGTGTAACCCAGGCTAGCCTGGAACTCATTACGTAGACCAGACTGGCCTTGAACTCCCATGAGTCCCCTGAGTGCTGGCTTGGGCACATGGGGTTCTTCCACATCCTTCTATTCCCACAACAAGCTTTCAGGGCAGTGGGTAGGGAAAGATTCCTCTAGCCCGCAGTTCTTGCTTCTACACATTGACTCTTCCCTCCTTCTCTTGCTTTCAAGATTTCACTCCTCCATTTTGTCACTGCCACCATCATTGTCCTCCAAGTCACTATCAGATTTGTCCTGATGAGTGTCATTTGAATTACAGTCCTCTTTTTCACACTGTCCTTTTCCCCACCAGCTTTCAGGCTGATTTTAACATCCATGTGGTTGCCCTTTCCTACGCCCTGACACCGTGGCCTCTTGAACCTCTTCAACTCCACAAGTCTGCTCTGCCTAGCTGCCCACAACCTGCCATCTGTCATCACTCTGAAGAGCCCCACCTAAGCTGGGATCACTTGATCACAACCTCCCACAGTTTCAGCTTTCACATCCTCATTCCTGTGGCGCAGCACAGTGCCCCTAGAACTCCTTATGACCTCTGATCCCTCAATGCCCTTACATCCCCCCATGGAAACCCTCCTTATTCCTCAGCTGTCTCCCGGCCTCCCTTCCTTCAATACCAGCTTTGAACCCTTGGCTCTGAACTTGCCAGCAGGCAGAGGGATGCTTCAGCCCTCTCCCTACACTTCTACCTACTCTCTCACTAGCTCATCCTCAAAGGCTGATTTGCTAAAGGTGACAACCAAAGAAACTGCTCAGACTCCATTTTATCTGATTAGTGGGCAGGATTGTGGTACACTGACAAGCAGAAGCCAAACGTAGTAATAGCAAAGGACTTACTTAGCACCAACTATGTGGCAGGCACTTTTATAAGTGCTTTACACATGTTATTTCATTTAATGTTCATTTTAACACTATGAGGCAACACTGTTGTTACTCTTATTTCACAGGTGAAAATGAAGCATCGACAAGTTAAGATCTTAGCCAGTCACACAGCTAGTAATACACGCAGAATTTGCAAGCAGGTAGTCTAGCTTTGTAATGGGCAGTGTAAACCTTTTATTGTGCTTGTGTCAGTAGAGCCTGTCTCTTTGGGAAACCAGACCTGTTCGCCTTCCTCTCTACTCTAGCTTCCCAGTGCCTTTGACATGGTGGAAAATTGAGGGTGGGGCTCTACCACCGACAACTTTAGATTCTCTGGGTACAGAACAGGAAGCTCACTGAGGTGTCCAGACAGAAGCTACAAGTTCTCGCCCAACCTGCCAGAGAAGCCCTGCACAAGACGTACCTCTTAGCTAATAATCAGTGCCACTCTGTGTCCCATTCTATGATCATTCCTTGGATGACTCGCACATGGCCAGAAAACTGAAAGGGGGAAAGTGGTAGCAGGATCCTGAATCCCAAACACGGCTCCTTTTCCCAGATCTTCCACAGTATTGATCCTATTTACAAAGCCCCAACACTGGATGGAGCCTCAAAGCTGGATGTCCTGCTCCTAGACTCAGGCTGCTGAGCTCAGAACAGGGGCGCCATTCAGACCAGTGCCAGGGAAATGTAGTAATTCCTAACTCAGGATGGCCCTCCATGCAAGTCACCAATCTTCTAGAACTTTGCTGTCTAATATAACAGCCACTGACCACATGTGGCTACATGAATTTCAATTCAAATTAAACTTAAAATCAAATTAGAAATCCAACCTCTCAGTCCCCTTAGCCACATTTCAACTGCTCACACTATCCCTCCTCCCTCTCTAAATAGGCCAGGCTGGCCTTGATTTCCTGATCCTCCCGCCTCAGCCTCCCAAATGCTAGCATTACATCTCTGTGCCACCACATTTGGCTCAAGATACAGGCCATTTTCGCCATCACAGAAAATTCTATTAGTGCTGAAAGAGCTCAAACTTAACTCCTCCATTTCCTGTAGCACCTAATCTTCCTGTCAATTTCTCTTCTTCTACCACCACACCCTTTTTATTCTTAGCACTTATTACCACCTCGTAATTCATCCACTCCCCTTTCTCCCTGGTGTCTTCAAAGTTCCCTCTCACTACTGGCCTTCACCTTAGCATCTGGATAGGGCCAGCCAAGTAGCAGAGAGAAAAGGAGAGGTGGAATAAAAGACGAAGAGTGAGGAGGACAGGAGGAGGAGGAGAGGGGAGGGGAGGAAGAGAAACCTTTTCCACTGGCTTGGCAACACTCTTATGCCCTCATCCTTAATACCCTCAACTTCTCCTTCCTTTCTATCCTTGCTTCTCCAAAGGCTTAATTTTATTGTATTTCTCAGATCCCATGTGGGTTACTACTGCCTCGCTGAAAATTTGTACTGCATTAGCTTCCAAGATAACCAGACTCTACTTAACTGCTCTGACCATTTCTGCAATCTCCTGATATCCTTCTTTTTCTGTCTCCCCCTTGCATGTTTCCTTGCCCCAAGGTTTTTCATACACCCTGTTTCTTTCTCACCTATAGCCACACCACTGTGGCATCTGATCCCACCAGATCTCAGAAGCTAAGCAGGGTGGGGCCTGGTTAGTAGTACTTGGATGGGAGACCACCTGGGAACACCAGGTGCTATAGCCTTGGGAGAAGGACCCAGCAACCCATGCCCAAATCTCAATCTGCCATTGAAAACCCTAGGAACAATAGAGAAGCACTGACAATACTGTTTCGCATGTTATACATAGGGTTGCTATGAGTAAGATACTGACTTGACTGGAGGGCAACCAACAATTTCTTTCCCACCTATCTAGTTACCCTGGACCAGCACATCCATTCCAAAGCTTGTATCCACTACTTCTATACCACTGATACCAAAGATGGCCTTTAGCACAGACTCCCCTGAAGAGCTCCAGAATACTCTATTTTACTATCTCCTCCAATACCTCAACTTGGATTGCCCACAAGCGCCTCAAACTCAACTAAAATCATCTTCCTCTTTGCTAAAGACAGAATGTATATGCCTCTCCCGCAAATTCATGTTGAAAACTAATCGTCAATGTGATGGTATTAGGAGGTATGGACTTTAGGAGGTAATTAGGTCAGGAGGGTACCGCCCTTGTAAATGGGATTGTGGTTGTTGTAAATGGGATTAGTGACCTTATAAGAGAGGCCCAAGGAAGCCTGTTTGTCCTTTGCACATGTGAGGACTCCCCATCTATAAACAGAACCTTACCAGACACTAAATCTTCTGGCGCCTGGATCTTGAACTCTCAGCCCGCAAGACTGTGAGCAGTAAATTTCTGTCATTTATAAACTATCTGGTTCATGGTATTTTTGTTATAGCAGCCAAAACAGATGAAGATACTCCCTAAAACATGCTCCTTCTTTCCAGTTAGTGGCACTCCATCTGCCCAATCATGTAGGCCAAAATCCTAGAGGGTTCAGACTTCATCATCTCCCCTCACTCCTACAGCATCTCAATCATAATAATTATTAACATAATCGAAATTTATTATTAATTTAATTAATTAAAATTAACATCTCCTTTTGTCTTGTATTTTTCTCCTGAAAAGCTAAAAAAGATGTTGCTACTGCCACCTGGTGGCAAAACACAAACAAGTAGCTATGGCAGTTGCTACACTCAAGGCATATGAAAAGTACAAAGAAAAAGGCACATGAAGGAAAACGTGCTTTTGGCCACTTAGCTGAGTCAGAGACACTTCCAGACAGAAGGGGGTACCCGTGGGCTAACTTGTAAAGCAACACATGGAGTTGGCCATGTTGGACAAATATGTCAGCAGATTTGTTTATTCAGAAGGTAAAGCAATGGAGTTGCAGTCGGGATGATGGGAAAAGAGGCCAAAGAGACCACAGCTGCAAGTAGTCCTGAATGCCACGTAAAGGAGTTTGGTCTTCACCCTGGATGGGATTTTTAATCAGTAGAGCAAAATCTGATCAGATTTGCTCTTTCTTTAGAAAGGTTATTCTGGAAACCATATGGAGGACAGACTGGGTGGGGGCTGGAGGCCAAAGGTCTCCCCATCACAGGGCCTGAGAGCCCAGGCTAGGACAGAGGAGGTGGCAATGGAAAGGAAAGGCCAAATTTGCCAGCAATTTTAAAAATCTTGAGTTGTTATAACTTTTGAACTGGTCAGTAAAGGGGATAAAGCAGAGGAAGGGATCTCGGATGTTGACTAGGTTTTTGGCTTCGGCACTGGATGGCAACAAAAGCCATGAACCAAGACAGAATTGTTGTTGTTGTTAGGTGCTGTCGAGTCGGTATCCGACTCATAGCGACCCTCATAGGGTTTTCAATGGCAGACTGTTTCGGGATTGCCAGGCCCTTCTTCCCATTTTTGCGGTACTGGGAATTGAACTCAGGACCTCAGAGACTGCAGCGCAGCGCTTTACCAACTAAGCTAAATTCCAGCCCAAGACAGAACTAGAGGAGGAGAAAGAGCAAGTTAGGAGGATAAGGAGTTGGCGAATGAGAAGTTTGACAGTAGACATTACTGTTGAAGGCCCCGTGGTGCTCTTCTAGCCTGTGTTACCTCTGTCCACAGGTAATACCAGCCTCTGTGGGGTAGGCAGAGCAAAGGGGTCTGAGGAAAAAATGCCAGAAGTAGGAGAACGAGGACACAGGGCTGTCCTGGAGCCCAAAGGAGAAACTGGCGCCTCAGAGGAGGGAGCGTAGGCTTTGTTAAATCCACTGATAAGCATGAACTCAATACGTGCCAGGTTCTGTGCTTCAGAATCGAGCAAAGCATAATCCTGACCTCTAGAGCCCACAGTCTAGTTGGAAGACACATGTCTAATTAATGAGAGACAGTAGAACAGTGGTTAATAATAATAATGAGAGGAAGCCAATGCATAGCACTTATTATGTGAGAGGCACCGCTGGATAGACTTTACATACACATTAGTCCCTTGAACTTTCACAACACCCAGCGAGGTAGGTGCTATACCTACCCTTATTTTTGCAAGGGAGAGAACAGATGCAGAGAGTTCAAGGCATTAGCCCAAATACCAGAACTAGCTAGCAACTGGCAGACTAGGCTTTGAACTCATGGTCTTTCTGAATCTAGCCACTCCACAGTGTGGTGATGAAGCGGGCTTGCCTGTCTGGTGTCAAATGCCAATGTAAACTCCAAAGCAAACAGTCCTAATCTTTGTGGTGCCATGGACCCCTTGAGCAGCTGGAGAGTTATAATGGCCCCTCTCAGAATAAAAACTTTATGTCTATAAAATATATCAGATTACAAAAGAAAACAATTGCATTGAAATACAGTTAAGAATTTAAAAGACATCTGTTTTTAAATGTTTAGGCAATGATGAATGGGGATGATTTTTAACAAAATCTTCAACAGCTATGACAGAAGAGAAAATATCTGTGATTTACATTAATGACAGTATGCTGAGTGCTGCTGATGCAACCATGGTTTGTTGTCAACATTCAGAACAGTAGGAAATAGTGCATTTCACTTGGAGCTGAGGCTAATGAAGATGTGATTTTTGTTTTCTCATTCAAGGTCATGGGACTCAGGTGATGTACTCCCATAAATCTAGAGGACATGTGGGGATTAAATGAGATTAACATTTTGCATGTAAAATATTTACCCAGTGCCTAGTGCACAGAACACAGGCAATAAATATTAGCCTGGAAGATGTATACCAGGATCTGTGCAACGTGCCATGCGGGAAGACGTCCCCAAGCAGAGAGGCTTTCATGCACTTACTCGGCCCCTAATCCTCAACAGAAGAAACATTCCTGTCCTTAAGGAGACCAGCATGAAAACAGACACCTGTTCTGCAGTGTGAGAAGGACAACAGGAGGGATAGAGGCAGAGGAGTTTCTACAGGCTGCCCTGAAGAGAAGAAGGGGATGCTGAGGTGGGTTTGAGAAATGAAGACCTGCCAGGCCACTGCTAGAGGAAGGCACTCCTGGCACAAGTTGCAGTGCTTTTTTATTTTTATTTTTTATCTTTTTTTGGCAGTACTGGGGGTTGAACCCAGGGCCTTGCGCTTGTATGCTCTGCAAGTACTATACCACTGAGCTGCAGCCCTAGCCCATTTATTTTACTTTTTTTTTGAGACAGGGTCTCGCTAAATTACACAGACTGCCTCTGGTCTCAAACTTGTGATCCTCCTGCCTCTGCCTCTGGAGCTGCTGGGATTACAGGCGTGTACTACTGGAGGCATGAAAATTGCACTGTATGCTCAGGGAACCCTAAGGAATTTGGTATCCCCAGAATGTTGATCGTAAAGGGCAAGACTAGAAAGAGATATGGTTGGAGAAGGGGTAGAGGTTGGGTCACACCAGATCTTTTGTGCACTGGGGACCAGGGGGGAGCCACTCTAAGTTTCCAAACATGGAAATGCTGGGAATACTGCAGAACTAGCTACTGGAGTGGGATGTTGAACTGAGTGAAGGATGCAGGCTGGAGGCAGGAAAACCATAGGGTGCCAACTGTCATCATTGAGGGAAGAGATGACAAAGGCTTGGCCCAAAGTTGTTGTTGGTGTTGTTAGATGTTGTTAGTTGGTGTTGGTGTTGTTAGATGCTATCAAGTTGTTCCGACTCCTAGTGACCCTCATAGGGTTTTCAATGGCTGATTGTTTTGGGATTGCCTCGGGAATGGATTGCCACATCCTTCTCCTGTTTTTGCGCTGCTGGGAATCGAACTCGGGACCCTCAGAGATTGCAGAGCAGTGCTCTACCAACTGAGCTAAATCCCAGCCTATGGGCCCTAGAAATAATAGCAATTATTATAAATGTTATAACAACAGCTATTATTAGTCGTATTATATTTAAATTATACTTTAAAACTTTATCAAAAGGATGTACAGACAGTAAAAAACCATAGTATATATAAGATGTAGTACTATTCACAGTTTCAGGCATACACTAGGAGTCTTAGAATGTGTCCCCCCACATAAGGGAGCATTACTACATATTTTTTTATCTCCTTAGAGTAGCAGCGGCTTTTTAATCATGACTCAAAATTCAGAAGCTATAAAAGATAGATGCCGAGCGTGGTGGCACATACCTATAATCCCAGCAACTCAGAGGCAGAGGCAGGAGGATCACAAGTTCGAGACCAGAGGCAGTCTCCATAATTTAGCAAGACCCTGTCTCAAAAAGTAAAAAAAAAATGGGGTGGGCATGCAGCTCGGTTGTACAGCACTTGCAAAACGTGCAAGCACAAGGCCCTGGGTTCAACCCCCAGCACCACAAAAAAAAATAAAATAATAGATAAAATTACATAGAAATATAAAATTCCTGTACTACAAAAATAAATCATAAGCAAAGTTAAAAGATAACAAAACTGAGGAAAATATCTGCAAATCATACTACATAGAGTTAACTCCCAGTGGCTTGGGAGGCAGAGGCAGGACAATTACAAGTTCAAAGCCAGAGGCAGCCTGTATAACTTAGCAAGACCCTGACTCGAAATAAAAAATAAAGTAGGGGCTGGGGATGCAGCTCAGTGGTAGAGCACTTGCAAAGTATGCTGGGAGCCCTGAGTTCAACCTCCCAGTACCACAAAACAAATAAAAACAAAGGGCTAACTCCTAACATATATGAATAAAGAGCTCTTAGGACTTGAAAATTATTTCTTGAAAGACTAACAAAACAGAAAATGAGCACATGGGAGAAGCATATAGTTCAAGGAAAAGGAAATCAGATGCCAATTTTAAACATAAAAAGAGGGGCTGGGAGTGTAGCTCAGTGGTAGAGCACTTGCCTGGCATACATGAGGCCATGGGTTCCATCTCTAGCATCACCAAAATTAAATAAACAAATAAATAATGTAAACATAAAAAGATACTCAGTTTTACTCAAAGTAAGAGAAATTCAACATAAAGCTGAATTGATATACCATTTTTTCACCCATGAGATGGGCAAAATTCCAAAAGATTGGCAATAAACTGTTTTGGTAAGGCTGCATGGAAACAGACTCTCATACACTGTAAAAAGAATTTAAATTGATATAACTTTCATTGATTTAGAAATATCCATCCAAATAATGAATGCATATACTGTTTTATTCAGCATTTCCACTTAGGGGAATTTATCCACAGATATACTTGCACATATGCAAAATGGCATAGATCTTAAGTCATTCAGTGCGCTGTTATTTATATTAGTGAAAAACATGAAACAATATAAATGTCCATCGGTACATAAATTATGTACAGTGTTGGAACCTCATGTTATGATTTAAAACAAGAACCATACAGCCATAGTCCTGGGTTCAAATCCTGGATCTGGTGCTGACTAAGCATCAGTTTGCTCAGGTGTAAAAGGAAGATAACAGTAACACCCACCAAGGAGGTTGTTGTGGGGATTCAATGAGTTAATGCATGTGAAGAGCTTAAAATAATACCTGGCATGAAGTTGTGTTATACAGACTTTTGCCATTTTTATCATATTGTATTCTGTCATCCACATGATAGAACACTACACTGTCATGAAAGTGTCATGGGTTTACATGGAAAGCTCTCTATGAAGTATTGATAAGCCAAACAGTACCAACAACAACAATAATAGGATGGTTACACATATGCGATTTTTGAATATTTGTCTTAAGAAGGGGTAAAATAAAATATTTTTAAAATTTTGCTGACCGCAGTGGCACACATTTGTAATCTCAGCTCTTCAGGAAGCTGAGGCAGGAGGATTACAAGTTCCAGGCCAGATGCAGTCCGAATAATTTAGTGACGCCATGTCTCAAAATAAAAAATGAAAAATGGACTGGGAGTGGGTGCAGCTCAATGGTAGAGTGGTAGAGTGCTTGTAAAGTATGTGCGAGGCCCCAGGACTACCAAATATTTTCCTCATATAGCTATCACTTGGTATCCAAGAGGATTGGTTTCAGGAACCCATAAAGATACCAAAATCAGTGACACTCAAGTCCATTAAGCAAAATGGCATAGAGTTTGCATATAACCTATGCCCAACCTCTCATATAATTTAAGTCATCAGTAAATTAGTTATGATACCTAACACCATGTAAATAGTTGCTATCCTGTATTGTTGAGGAAATAATAAGGAAAATGTCTGCACATATTCAGTATGGACACATTTTTTGAATATTTTCTTTTTCTTAGTTTGCTAAATATTTGTTTTCTATTTTTATTATTAATTTTTAGTGAATGTACAATTTATTGGATTCTGTTATGATATTTCCATACTCTTTTCTAAATATATTTTCAAACTGAGGCTGACTGAATCCAGGGATATAGAATCTTTAGACCCAGAGGACCAACTCTAAATACAAAAGGAAACTCTGGGAAAAAAGAAAAGAGCAAAAAAACAAGAACGGTGCTTTCCTGAAGAGCTGGGGCGGTGGGGAGGGTGGCTGCGTGGATGGAGGGATGGGGTGGGAAGGCCATTTTTCACAGTATCACTTTTTGTGTTTTAGATTTTGAGTTAGGATTTATAAAACTTATAAGTGAACTTAAATTCTTTGGAACCAATTGGTAAAACAAGGTAAAGTTATGTCTCTTCTTTAAGCTTTCACTGGCTTCCCACAATTTTAGAACCAAAGCAAACCTCTGACCTGGCTCACAAAGCCCTTCATATCTATCTGCCCCTGCCTGCCCCTCCAGCTGAGTGTCATGTACCCCTTTTCCTTGCTCCCCTCCTTAGCAAAGTGCTGTGGCATATGCCATTTTGTCCATCTAGAAGGGTTAGCCTCCCCTAACACCCTACTTCCCTAGGAAACTCCTACTCATCCTTCGGATCTCAGAGAACACCTCCTCCCTGGCCCCTAGATAAGGTCTGCATGCTTTGTTGTAAGCTCTCCAAAAAGTATATTCCCTTCCTTTGGAGGACCCATCTCAGGCTTACCTGTTCAGTCCCGAGGTTGTTTGGTTCCTGTCTATCTTCCCGCATCTAAGTCTACCAGGAAAGGGGTGGGGTCTGAAGGCACTTGTTAATGCAGACTAGATGAATGAGTAAACAGGAGGCAGAAGGGATAGCTTGAGGATGCCAGCTGGAGTGACTAGGTGGTGCTGCTTGGCAAGACCCACAGGAGGAACACCAGGCCTGATGGGGAAGGTAAGGAGTTCAGCACAGACAGGCTGAGGCCAAGGTGTGCTCAGACACCCAAGTGCAGTGGGTGAGCAATCTATATAAACAGCATGTAAGTCAGTCCCAAGAGTCAGGCTGTAAACAGTGTAATTGCCATCACCACACTGATAGTGGCCGTCACAATACCAACTGGTCAGTAAACTACGCAAGCACATGAGACGGGGCCAGAGTACTCAAGGGAGAGGTGAGCCTAGAACAGAGTTCTGGTGAAATGACATCTCAGAGGACTACAGAAAAAGATTCTGTGAAGGGCACTGAGGGAAGCAGGGTCAGTGAAGTAGGCAGGCCACAAGAAGGACTTAGGAAGGCCTAAGACCAGAAATCAAAAAAGAGTGAACAACATCCAGCCCAACAGAATTTCAGTTGGGCAAAGACTGTTTATTAGGCTTGTCACATGGATCTTGTTGGCAAGCTTTAGCGGTACCATTTCTGTGAAGATCCTGGTGTGGGTTGAGGGAGACCAACTGCACTGTTCTGAGGAATGAAAAGTAACTGAGTGTCTCCAGGTTATTTCATGGTCCCAAGGTGATGGCAGGTGGCAAATCATCTCTAATAGTTACGTACTCAATGTGTTTTAAAATAGCCCAGGAAATCAAAGCCATGACTTCTCCTATAAAGTTTCTCTTAAGAACAAATATTTTTAGTAAAAAAAATGAGTTAAGTTCATACATACTACTACAGATCTTTACAAGAAGAAGGCAAAATTCATCACACCCAAAGAGCTGAGGTTTGGGAGATACTACTCAGGCTATTCTTTTGAGATACTTGGCTGTGAAGGGAGGAAGGTGATGAAGTGGAGTGTGGTTGAAAGTTATTTCAAATGGGAAAGACCAAAGCACCTTTATTGTCTGAAAATCCCAGTGAACAAGGGATTAACTGATGGAATAAGCATCCAATGGAGGTGGGAGGAATGGGAGGTAACCACACAGGGGTGTGAATAGCCACGTTCAGGAGGCTCAGACTTCTTCCAGGACGGGAGGGAGGAATGTAAGAAGAGATACATGTAGTGCAGCTTGGAGAATTGGAGAGAATTACTGAAGGAATTCTGACCTAAAAACCTTTGTTTTTATAGTCATTTGGTGGGGGGCATCTATTGAGAATAGAGAGGACAGGACACTTGAAGACAGTGGGAAGGGTTTATGCATGACTTCTAAGGGCAGAGTGAGAAGGAGCCAACTAACAATAGAAATAAGTGAGCAATGGTGTTGGGAGCATGGTTATAACAGGGACCATGAAGTATCAGTAGCCTTAATCAGAATGACTTGAGAGATTTTCTCCAGGAGGCTGAGGCTGAGCACACTAAAAAGGGATTGGACACTGATCCCAGTTAGAAGGGACAAATAGGTAAGATATTTCTAGGAAGTGGCGACAGGAAAGTTCTAGTAACTGGTCATGGTAGTTTAAGCTGACTGGGAAGAAGAGAAACTGAAGGGAGTAGAGATTTGGGTAAAGAAAGGGACACAGCAGCTTAGGCTCTCAAAGAGAGGAGTTTTAGGGGAAGACAAAGCCCAGGTGACTACAGGGGATACGGAAGTCACTGCGATGTAGAAGCCCAAACCTTGAGAACTTGGGGGTGGGATTAGAGGTCTTTACTGGAAGTCTTTCCTGATGCTGGCTAGTCTGGAATGGACTTCTAGAAATGTGAAGGAAGTGACCAAGAGGTTTGGTGATGGTGGTGGTGAAAAACAGGTAGAGAGAATGGTAAAGGAGAAAGCATTTTCCCATAAAGCAGAGGTGAAACAATGACCAAGAAGACACAGTAGGGCGCCAGATAGCACCACAGGGTAGGACAGAAAGAGCAGCCTCTACACAAGATAGGAAGGACCTTGTTCTGTGGAGAACTCTGGTAAGGGTGGCTTCCAAGAAATATAGATTGTTAACCACCTTGATTCAATCATTCTATGATGTACATAGTATCAGGGTATGCCCTACACATAGATGCAATTATAATTTGTGAATATCCAATTAAAAAACCTTTTTTCTCTGGTACTAGGGGGCTGAACCTAAGGGTTCATACACACTAAGCAAGTGCTCTACCACTAGGCTGCACCCCCAACCCTTCCTTTTTTATTATTTTGAGTCAGTGTCTCACTAAGTTGCTCAGGTTGTGTCTGGCCTCGAAATCACAATCCTCTTGCCTCCATCTCCTGAGTCACCTGACTCCAATTTAAAAAATGAATATTATAATCAATCAAAAGAAAAAAGAAATTTAGTTCCAGACAGCCAAAGGCAAAGGGTTGCAAGGAAAGAAAACTGGGAAAACAAGAGGCAGGCCTAAGACCAGAAATCAAAAAAGAGTGAACACCATCCAGCCCAATAGAATTTCAGTTGGGCAAAGGCTATTTATTAGGCTTGTCACATGGATCTTGTTGGAAAAGAGCAGTGTAGGCACAAGCGGTCATGTGGCCCATGATGGTGTCCCAGAACTGAGGAATGAGGGAGAGATGGGATTCCCACTCAGTACCACCCACGCACACCCAAACCCAGAACAGGTACTTTGTGCTCAAGCAAAACAGGGCTTCTGGCCCTGGGAGATATTTATCTACAGAAGAGCTGACTTGTTTTAGGTAAAACTCACAGGTCATTTATTTCTGGAAAATCCCAAGACTCCTCTAAAGAAGAGAATCCTCAACCTCTCAGCTTTCTTGGTTTACAAGGGAATTCTGTTCCCACCTCTCACTCCGTATCCATGACCCCCTCTTTAAGGCCTAGGGTCCAAGGCTGGGAACCAGAGGTGAAACCAGCCTTAGGAAGAAATCCAGATTTTTTGCTTCATGCTCCTAATTCCCAAGTGAACAGTAGATGGTAGCAAAGCGCAAGAATAGAGGATGAGCCCTCAAAATTCAGTTGTACTGCTGTACTGGACCACAATCTATTCTGGAAGGCTAGTCAAGTGCCAAGCACTTTTTTCCCATAAGAAATAATGTAAAAAACTGGGCACAGTGGTGCATGTCAGTAATCCCCACAAGTTGGGAGGCAGAGGCAGGAGGATTACAAGTTCAAGGCCAGAGGCAGCCTAACCTGCAGAACTTAGCAAAACCATGTCTTAAGATAAAAAATAGCAGGTCATGGTGGCGCATGCTGGTAATCAATGAGCTGCAGAGGATAAGGCAGGAGGATTGTGAGTCCAAGGACAGCCTGAGCAACACTTTTGCAGGGCGCAGTGGTGCAAGCTTATAATCCCAGTGACTCAGGAGGCAGAGGCAGGAGGATCTCAAGTTCGAGACTAGAGGCAGTCTGCGTAATTTGGCGAGACCTTGTCTCAAAAAGTAAAAAAAAAAAATGGGCTGGGGGTGCAGTTCAGTGGTACAGCACTTGCAGAGCATGCAAGCACGAGGACCTAGGTTCAACTCCCAGCACCGAAAAAAAAAAAAAAAAAAAAAAAAAAAAAAAAAAAGATTAAAAAGTAAAGTGGCTGAGTGTACAGCCCAGTGGTAGAGCACTTATAAAATATGTGCAAGGCCCTGGATTCAATCCCCCAAGTACAGGAAGAAAGGAAGGAAAGAAGGAAGGAAGGGAGAGAGGGAGGGAAAGAGGGAAGGAGGGAGGGAGGTAATGTACTTATTGGTTCCAGCACCATACTGAATGACTAATTTGAACACAAGTTTGCCACTCACATACTTAGCAATAAGTTCTTTTTCTAATTCAATTGATATTCTTACTGTTTTCCTTTCCTTCACTTTTAGCACTAGAAAGTTTCTTGAGTGCCATGACTACCATATGCTCTGCAAATATATGTATACTTGCTCTGCAGTATATATGTATATTTGCTCTGCAAATATATGTAAAAAAAAACAAAAACAAAAAAACACACACAATTGTGACTACATCACCAGGACAGGTCTTTACTGCTTAAAATCAATGTGCAAAGTAACATTTTCCCCTTTGTTTCACCCAGAAGCATCATGGGTAAGCATGGCGTCTCATACAGATTTTAGTATAGTGGTCAGGTGCCAACCAAGTGGTTGAGCAGCAAACCAGAATTCTCTCAAAAATACTGGTCAAGGACCAAAATGTTCACGCATGAACAGTTGAAGTGCTGAGGTAAGGTACCACTGCAGCTCCGGATTGGCCAGATAGAAGGTGACGGGGCCCATCAAGTTCTAGGGAGCAGTGGATGCTGTTGGCTAGATGAGGTCATCCATCTATCCTGCCAGCTAACCCCTCATGAGCTCAGTGTCATTGTGGTATCAGCAGTAAAAGGGCATAGTATCTCTCTCATGACAGCCCTATTTTTCACCTCACCAGGGACTTCATCAGATAAGGACCTAGGCTTACCAGCAGGATTGGCTCTCAGAAGATACAATTATCTTCCTGGAAATGGCAAAGAAAAGGTAAACCAGGTTTCAAAGATGACATTCCACTCCCACACTACCAGTCTGTAGCACTTATTGCCCTGGGTTACAAACGTCTGTCTTCCCCAGTAGAAAGGAACTCCTCATGGAAGGATTGTGTCTTTCTTGTTCATCTCTGATTCCCTACTACAATTGCCTGATGCATACGAGACAGGAGGTGTTCAGCAAATATATTTTGAGTGAATGGTTTAACTGGACAAAAGCCTGATGTGGTTAGGAGACAGGCATCTAGCCTTCCAGACAGTACAGTGCATGGGAAAGAACACTGATCTGGGAAGGAATTTAGGCTGGGCTTTGAACCCCAGTTCTGTTACTTATGCCTGCGGGAAAGGTAAGTAATGTCTCTCTGAGCCTTGATTTTCCCCTCCATAAAAGGAAGATTCTTCAACAAGCTATTTGTGATCAGGAAATACGCAAAATATACCTAGCACATAAATCTTGTACACAGAAAACAATAAAAAGTAATCACTGATATTTACTGTGGTTATTATTGCTGTTGCTACTGCTACACCCTCTTCTCAGGGCCAGGCACCAGAGGGAGGGGAAAGAATCACTAAGAGTAGGAAACAAGCTGGAATTGAGACTCAGAGTCCTTAGTTCCTCAGCTCAGCTCCTCTGAAGAGCACAGTAAGTGACCCAATGAAAGGCCGCAGAGGAATTAGCACTGTCTGGAGGGTGTGGCTTTCCACTTATGGTTTTAGATGAAGGAGGGATGGTGACTTGGTGTTTCCCACGTCAGTCCAGTCTAGCCCAGCTACCTGACAGTTTTTGACGGTGACCTCAGAGAACAAATAGGTTTAAATAGCAGCCAAGGGGATTTGGCTGTAATTCCCATCACACACCTCAGGAGCCAGGAACAATGAGTAGCAGGGCCTGGCGCCCTGCTTCCATTCAGAATGAGTATATGCCTGAGACTTGACTAATATTAGGAAGCTATTGCCTGTGCCACAGGGGACAGACCGGAAAACAGCACAAGCCTCTTAGAACTTCCGACTTCCATTAAGACTCAGAGTAGGGAAAGGATTGCTTTTAGAGAATTTAAAGGAAGGTGTTCCCTGATAGGGTGAGACCCCAAGTGGCTGCACAGAGTAAAAACAGCCTTGAAGAATTTGTAGACAAACTGATGGCAAAGAGGCCTACCTACCTAACAGGAACCAGGCGGTGGGAGGCAAGCCTCCTGACTAACCAGAGGCAGTGAGCCCAGCAGAACTTCCAGACCATCCTTCAGTGCACTCAAGGGCCCATGTGGCCTCATGTCATTTTTAGGCTGATAGAATGAATCCTTGCTGCCTATGGTAAGGCAGGGAGGGGTCAGTCTTCCAGAAAAGTCCCAGCAACCCAGACAGAGAGGCTGGTGGCAAAGACGGAAAGAGAATGTCTTGTAGTTACAGGGACTTCCAGGAAACTGAGACAGAGCAGCTCTCACAACCAGCCCTGAAGGCACATGGACCCCTCTTTCCTTTTGTCAACAATGGAGGGCGAGGAGATTTCAAGGGCACCGTGAGGTCACAGACAGATTGGCTTCCTTTTCAGACTATCTGCCAGGTTGGTGGTCAGTCCCTCTTGACCAAATGAAAGCTTGCAATAGTGTATTGTACATGGAGGACACTGCTCTTCCATTTGCCTCTTCCCTCAATCCCATAAGCCCCCAGTCCCTGGACTTCTCAGCCCTTTCCATGGCTCCTTTGGTTTAGAGGGGAAGGATTTAATGAGCAAGAACCAAAGTTGTCTCAACTGAGGGGGCTGAGTGCTTCATCCTCTCCTTCTACACTGTACTGCACACGGAAGCAGGGGGAAGGCACAAACACAAGAGAGTGACAGAGTGTGGAGGTGCCATGTGAACCCCAGGTCACCCTCAAGACCTAAAACCCAGGCCCAAGGAGAGGCAGTCAGTGGCCCTATGATCACCCACAAGCGATGGTTATGAAAAGCCCCCAGACTCCATGCAGGCCTCATTCATGCCCGTTTCCCCAGTGCCAGGGGTCTGGCCTCACATGCTGTAGAAACCCAGCCAAGCAGTAGCTCAAGGTCCTGGTAGTCACCCAAGAGGTTGTGACTCCCCCAAACAGAGGGAGAGGCAAGATGTGTGGGTGCCTCAGGTACGTAGTGTGCTGGCCTTACCTCCTCTCCACAGCAGGTAGATGGGGACCACGTAGAGCATGACATGCTGAATGTAGTAAATCTCCAATTCAAAGGGGAGCTGTGGAGACAAGATGGAGAGAGGCGCTTCAGAGCAGGAAGCACGCACTGCAATGGAGTCAGCCTGAGCGCCAGTGCCCTTCAGGACCCATGTTTCAGCAGCCCCAGGCACTTCACCAAGCCACTCCCTTCAAAATTCAAGGAAAAACAGTGGAATGAATATACTTCTGTCTTAGCCTAGCATCTTCCTAGCACTTGAAATATATTCCTTTAAAAAAGTTTAGCTAAAAACCTAAACAATGTTGCTTACACTGTATACTCTTGGACACTCACCATGCATCTTATTGGTACACTAAGGACTTGAGATGCCTGCAGCCGTAGCCCTGTGGCATCCGAACCCATCAGATCTTGGAAGCTAAGCAGAGTCGGGCTTGGTTAGTACTTGGATGGGAGACCTACTGGGAACACCAGATACTGTAGGCTTGGGAGACAGACCTGGCAACCCACTCCCAAAAATCAATCCACCATTGAAAACCCCGTGAATAGCAGAGAAGCACTGATAAAGTGTTTCATCTGTTTGTATGTAGGGTTGCTGTGAGCCGGATACTGACTCGATGGCACCTAACAACAACAACAAGGACTTGAGTGGTCTCTATACACAAGAAGTCTACTTAACATTTCCCATGCTTTTTTAGCAAGTGACTTTTTAAAAATAATAGTATTCTGCAGAATATACTTGAGGAAACACAACCTTATGTCACTAACTGCTTGCAAGTAGATGGTGGACTATATAAAAGTTTATTTCTCACTTGACATGAAAAACATAACATCATCTATTTATTATTCTCATTTTCCAGATAAAAAAATTGATTGCTATGTCTGGTTGGGTCTGGATCCATGAATAATGAGTTTCCCCATTGGATACTTGAGTGTCAGTCCGGAGTTTGCCCTATTTTGAAGTGAAGACCAAGTAACTGAGCCAATCTAGGCATAACTTGCCAAAAGGAATGTCCCCACCCTCCAAACATCCAGCACACCCATTCATTCACTCATCTCCAATTTCCCTCAAAATGGAAGCTCTGGACTAATAAAGCCGAGCATGTTTTTAACCTGGCATAGGGATTCTGCTGTGAAGCCTTGCAGCAAGCAGAGAATGGAAATGGCTGGGTGACTAACTCAATTTCTGAGGAAAAAAAGAACTCTGGCAGCAGCCAAGAGGCTTAGCCTATGAAACATGCTCAGCCCATAGTGTGTGTGCGGGCACACACACACAGACCCCGAGACCAGCCCAGACAGACAAGCACTCCCAGGGGAAGGTATCAGCTGCCTCCCTGTTCCCCACAGCCAAGCATAGAATCAAGACTGTGTGCTAATGAGAGGAGGCAGTTACAGGCTCTCCAAACACAGGAACCCAAGCCTGCCTTGTGCCAAGAGCTGAGGCCAAAAGATGGCAGAGTTCCCAAAATGAAAGTTGGGACAACTGTGGACCCTGGACACAGACAGTGGCTCTGGTTCTTGACAACAGAAATCTACACAAAAGGAAAACTTCCCAGGGACCCATATAATGCTCAAATATTACTTTACATTCACAAAAGGAGATGAGGTTGCAAGTGTCTTTGTAGAACATGCTAAAAGAGGTTGAGGGATGTGACATTAGGCATCACTAGTACAAGGTAAGGATGAAGGCCTAAGAAGCCCACCTTCGACCCTCAGTAATGTGGTCATGGATGATTCCACCATTTTAGATTTGGATAGTACTTTATGCTTTTCAGATGTTTTTGCATCTATTATCTACTCAATCTCTTTCATCTGACAGATGAGGAACCGGAAGTACAAAAGGGTTAACTGATTTCACTGAGGCCATCTAGAAAACTGGCAAGGGGGAAAACATCCCAGGACAGCTCAGCAATCTAGCATAATCAGAACCTTGACCTCACTCTGAAGTGGGCCTTGGAAACCAGGCTGCCTCCCACAGCAGGAAGTAGAGAACAGGGCCAAGGCCCTGTGGCTAACAGTCCTTGGACATCTCCAAGCAGTCTTTCTGTGCACCTGTAAGGCTCCACTTGCTAACTACTCACTTCGACTCATGGTGCTCATGTGTTCCTCCCTCCCTTTCAGCCCTCCTACAAAGCAAAGTGTCCACATGTGTGCCCAGGGAGGCAGGCAAACCCCTGTGGTTGCGAGCTAGGACTTTGGAGTCTGTCACATCTGTGTTCGAGGTTTAACTCTGTCGTTCAACAGGTATGTGGCTCTGGGCAAGTCAGATAACCTCTCCACTCTAGTTTTAGCATCAGTAAAATGGAAATAATTGCGTTATTATAAGATTGTTGTATAATTTAAAATTTTTTCCAACTATAGCAAATACTTACATAGTACCTCTTTTTTTGTTTCTTTCAGAAATCTCCCAGCCCCGTCTTCTGATTCCTCATGCCCCCTAAATAGTATTTCTTATGTGCCAGCAACTATTATGAACATTTTGTAAGTTATTAAACTAATCCTAACAGCTGTACTGGCCCAATTTTCTCCATTTTTAAGATGAGAACCTCAGTCCCAGAGGTTGGATAACTTACTGAAAGGCACCCAGTTCACCCAGTGACAGAGGAAGACTCAACTCCAAGCAATCTGCTTTAAAATGTATAGCCTCAGCCAGGACACAGCCCTCTCTCTGCATCTGTGGGGAATTGGTTCCAGGCCCTCGCACCAGATACCAAAATCAGTGGATGCTCAAGTCCCTTATAAAAAATGGCATGCTGTTTGCAAAGAACCTATGCACATCCTCAGGTACACTTTAAATCATCTCTAGATGGCTTAGAATACCCAAACCAATGTGAGTGTTACACAAACAGTTGTTGTACTTGTTATATTAGATTGTTAGGGAATAATGGCAAGAGAAAAGTCTGTATGTGTTCAGCACAGACATAATTTTTCAAACATTTTCATTTGGCAGTTGGCTGAGTATGCAGATGCGGGACCCATGGCTACAGAGGGCTAACTATACTCTGCTACCCGCCATGCACCAGCCCTCCACACACCTCACACACAGGAGGTGCTGACGGGGAGGAGCTGCTGTTATTTTACACCCCAGTGGTAATAGTGGAAGCAGCAGCAGCAGGAGGAGCAATATGTATCCCACTTGTTCCTCCACAGGGTGACTGGGCCTGGGCCCAGCCCCATCCTGTTCAAATGGCCCTCACCTTCATCACCTGCTCTGCCCACTGTTGCTCCATCCCCCCCATCACAGTGGCTAAGCTTGTCCTGTAATGCAGACCTCCCAGCTCCTGGGCCTCTTGGCAATGGCCACAGTACCTCTGTAGCTACGTTGGCCACACACCTCAGCAGGGTGGCCAAGAGACTGTCCCCAAGAGTTCCCTTCCTCTGATGGCTGCCTCACTCTTGTTCCAAGTGTTCCTTAAATTGTTGGTCTAAAAGAGTGCTCAACTAGGTACAGGTGTCACTGGCAACCAGTGTCGGGGAGGGGAGAAAGAAATGGGTAAAGGCAGAAGTGTGGGAGAAGAGGGAGAGGAAGGGAGGAAGCAGCTGAAAGGGGGCTGAAATCAGAACACCATACTAGTGGCAAGAAGGGAGCCACATGGGAACTAAGGACCCAAGACTTGTCATTTAATAGCAAATAACAGTTATTAAGCACTTATATTATGTATACTGTGCTAAATACTTTTATATTGTTGTTGTTGTTGGTAGATGCTGTTGAGTTGGGTCCAACTCATAGAGACCCGGTGTACAACAGACAGACAAAACACTCCCCAACACTGTGCCATGGTCGGCACTACTGTCAGTGCTTCTCTGCTATTCATAAGGTTTTCAATGGCTGATTGTTTCAGGAGTGGGTTGCCAGGTCCTCCTCTCAAGCCTACAGCACCCCATGTTCCCATGCAGTCTCCCATCCAAGGACTAACTAGACCCAACCATGCTTAGCTTCCGAGATCTGACAAGGTCAGACGCCAGGGTAGTACAGCTGTAGACTTTTTTCACATTGTTAATGTTTAATTAGTACAACTTTTCTGCAAAGTGGGGTCCATGATTATACCCATGACAGATAAGGAAACTAAGGCACAGCCAGGTCAAAGAACATCTGAATAAGCAACAACAGGCACAGGGATGAGGGCCACAAGGTATGCAGCAGTGGGGAAGAGAAAAGGCAGTGCTTCTTTACTGAACACTGAGCCCAGGCTGCCATCTAGCAACTTTCTCACAGAGCCTCCCCTAACACCCTTACTGCCAGTCTTCAAACAGCAGTACTTCCCCCAGAAGAATTCTACCCTGCAGAACTCATGCCTAGAACTCTAATGTACATAGACTGGGTCCCTTCAGCCGAGGGAATCCAAGCCTACAGCCAGAACATCCCACACCAATGCAATTGAAAACTGAAAACAATAAAAATGTTTTAAGCTTCCACATCCTTCTAGTACCTTCTCACATCCAAGTCAGCATCTTCTCTAGACTCAAAAGAAACAGAATGGTGAAGTTATCCAGGCCTCTGGAGTCAGGGTGCCTGAAATATTAGGGACACGGGCCCTGGCCATGGCAATACCCCAAAATCATCCCTCCCACCTGCCACACTCTGCCATGGAGCTCACTAATCCCACTGCACCTATATCCTTGTTTACTTCAGTCACTGAAAGAAGCCCAAGACCTCCAGGTCACCTCCAAACATCTGAACTCCAATTCCCGGATGGCTCTGTACATGCCCTGTTCTGGCCCATCTCCCACTCCTTGCCACATCTTGAAATCTTTCTGCTCCATTCTCTCCAGTCCACTGGCCATCACTAGCAAAATCTCCTACTTCCTCAAACTCTTCTCTCAACAGTCCCTTCACCTTCTTGCTTTAACCAAAACTTCAGTCACCCTCTGAGGACCCTGTTATCCCCACAGCCCTCTCAAGTGGCAGGTGTTTTTCCACCCATAGCTCCTTATGCTACTTCATCAGGAGGGTGCCTCTCTGCTCCACTGAAGCTTCTAAACCGCTGTCCCTTCTAGAGCGTTCTCTGTGCCTCCTTGTTAAGCACCCTTCCAGTATGCATCTCAAGAAATGAGACTATAGCATCTAGCCCTCCTCCTCACTGAAGTCATGCACGGCCCACCATGTGCACTCCACAGCCCTGGGAGACTTGTCTCTTACCTCCCCATCACTTCTTCCCAACAGTTTTTGGTTAAAGTCCTGTGTTTGCCATATTCAGCAATACCCTGCCCTCCACGCCTGTCGAGGTCTCCTCTCCAACTTACCTCCTTCATTGTTTTCATAGTCGTACCTCCTGCTATTATCAAAACCTGTGACCCCCCATGACCTCCACCATGCACCCTACTATCCAGCCACCTATCTACCCAACTCACTCCTCCTCGGATCCCAACCTGAGCACTTGCTTAGCTTCACCAGGCCCACCAGTCTATGGGTCCTGCCACCTTCTCACTGGCCCTCGCAAACGTCATGCCCTTATTTTTACATTCACCCAGCACTGAGTTCCAGGGCCAGCACTTCCTTCCATACACGTTCAACTCTTGCCCTTTCCCATTTGCCTTGCCAAATTGCATTCTTGGTCAACCCAATTATTTCTTTCATGTCCCAACACCCATGCTAGGAACATGGCTGCAGAAAATGCCAGTATAGCCATGATGTTAACTCTAAATTCACCACAGCAATCTTAGAGCAGACCCTTAGTGCCGCCCTACAATTCCATTATGTTTCCAAGGCCATTCACTCACTTTTCTCCTAAACAACAATTGCACAACTTCTCCCACTTTTCTCCACCTTCCCCACCCTCCCTGCAGCCTCGTATTTCACAGGAAAAGAGGACCACAGGAAGAGAACACACCCAAGCTCCCACCCCAACAGCTCCCTCCCCCTGTGCCCATTCATAGCTGCCTTTCTCCTGCCACTGTGCTTGCATGCAGCCCCCATCCCTGCTCCACTAAGGCTAGTCCTACCAGTCACCAGCCATTCACCATTTGTGTACAAGACACTATCTTTCCTCACCTACTCAAGCACATCATACCAGCAACTGGCTCATTCCCACCAGAACACAAACACGCTACAACATCGTTCATGTAAAGAAACAGAGACTCCTGAGTCTGCTTCCTCCTCCAGCTATCCACCTCCAAGTCTCTGCTTCTCTTTATACTTTAGAATGAAACTCCTCAAAACATTTCTACTTGTCACCATCATTACCTCTCCTCTGAAGCATTCTTCCACCGAATCCAAACAAATTTTCATTCCTATCATTGCACCCGAATTTCCTCTGCTGAAGTTACCAATGACTTCCACGTTCCTAAGTCCAGGGAACAATGCAAAGGGGAAAGCTGGCTGACACGGTGTCTTTGCGTGAATTGTAGGTAGGTGTCCTTCTGGCTTTGTATGAATTGTAGGTTGGTGTCCTCCTGGCTTTGTATGAATTGTAAGAAGGTGTCCTTCTGGCTTTGTATGAACTGTTTAAGTAGGTGTCCTTCTGGCCAGACTTGTCCCTGTGCAAGGATTGTCAGGGAGACTTTGGGCCCTACTCACTCTCTTGCGCAGTTTATAACCTGCGCAATTAGATATGCGAACTCCAGTCAATTTTCAGGCCTTATCTTCCTCAAGGTACCAGCAGCATTTGATGCAGCTGGTCATTCTCTCCTGCTTCCCACACTTTCTGTACTGGGCTTCTAGCATACTCCTCTCTCTTTGTTCTTTCCCTATCTCCCTATCTCCCTATCTCAATGGACTTCATTCTGAATCTTCTTTGCTGAATCTTCCTTATGTTCCTTACCTCTAAATACTGGAGGAGCCCAGCACCAATTCTTTGACTCTCTTCTCTATCTGTGGTATTCTCATTCATGAATAATCTTACTCAGGTTCCTAGCTCTAGTTATCATCTACATACTGATGACTCCAAAATAAATTTCTCCAGGCTAGAGTGAAATGCTGGCTTCATCATTTATCTGCTATGCAACTTTGAGCAAATCACTTAATCTTGCTGAGCCCCAGCTGACTCATCTATAAAATGGGAATGGTGACGGCACTGATCTCATCAGGCTGGGGTGAAATTAAGTGAAATAATGTATGTATAGTACTTGGCTCAGTGTTGACATATAATACATACTCAATAAATGCTAGCTGTTATAATCATTATCCTCCACTTCTACATCAATTGTGCTAGCAAAGCTGGAATTTCACTCCCAACCAGAAACACTTAATGCCACATCTCTCTGGGTGTTTAGCTGGAGTTTCATTCTGCCTTAGCAAGAGCCTGCAGTAAGAGATGGTGGCGCCTGGGCATGCCCCATAGCCATAAGTCACACAGCAGTACTCTTAGCAGATGACCTCCAGGGTACTTAGGCTTTGCAACTTGCTCCATTCTTTTGGCCCATCTCCAGGCCAGAGTTTCTCACTGGGAGCCTCTGTATTTCTCACAGAAATGTCAACACTGCTCACTCACAATGGTCCTATTCTCACTCTCATCTAAGCAGCAAAATAAACTCTCTGAAGTATTAATTTGCTATGTGGCAATGATGAAGACATCTTGGGAGGGACCTCTGTCTCACAGAGGACACAGTCTAGTCAAGGAGGCTAACAGAGAAATAACAGCAGCACAGCAAAAGACCATGGCAGGTCTTATAGATCAAGTGTTGGCTTTGGCTTAGTTTTCCTTTTAAACAAAGGGAGTTATGTATGACATAGCATTGTATAGAGTTCCAGCTGATGGTTTATAAAGGGGATAGTTACTACTGGAGACAGGGAGAATGATGGATTGGCAACAGCAATGTTTAAATCAAACTTAGGGCAGAGGCAATGAGAGAAGAGGAGATGGACAGATGGGGAAAGGTAAGGAAGGTAAATTATCAGGAGGAATGGACTGAATGGATAGAGAGAAAGAAGAATAGAAAGAAGTCAAAGATGACCCTCAGGTTGATGGCTTAGGTGGGCTAGGAGGATGCTGAGGCTTCTCCCTAAATTGGGATCTGCAATGAGAGTTACAGATTGGAGAAGGTAGGGTATAAGAAAAGAGATGGAGGCCATGCTAAATTTGTGGTGCCAATGTGACAGCCTGGCAGAGATGCTCATACATCAGTGGAATGTGGGCTGAACTGTAAGACAGCTGGAGATGAGATGAAAGTACAGCAAATGACATATACATATAATTGTATGTTACAAAATAGTCACAGACATGCATATTAGAAAACACAAACACAGCAGTTTAAAGGATGGAATCCTAAAATGTGTATAGACGCTAATATTTTCTTCAGGCACTCTACTGGAACATCTTATGCACTCCACTTTGGAGACCTCTGTCCTCTGTAATATTTCAAGAAGATGGGATCGGTGGAGGGAGATGGGAAGCCATAACTAAGGTGTAGCAGCAATACAGAGAAATAATTGAGAAGGGAAAAACGTGAACATATTTATAGATTCTAAGAAGGAGCCAGTGGACATTGAGAGGCTGAAGCACCAAAAGAGGCAAGAGGCACTAAATCACCAGAGAACTGGAAACCAGCAAAAGGGGATGGGAGTCAAAGCGCAGATGGAAGGGTTAGCCTTGGGCTCCCTGGAGATAAGAAGAAAAGGACAGGCTGAAGTGACAATGACTGTATGAGGGAGGGGTGCATGTTGTAAGTCAAGTAAACTCACATGGTACCTCGGGAAACTTGGCATTACCAGAAGAGTCCATGGCTAATGATGAGGTACAAAGTGAGTATAGGTGTCACAAAGAAAGGACTCTGGTTTCAGCTTAGCCCCAGACTATAGCCACTCAGGGAGTCAAAAAAGGTAATCTATCTCCCTTAGGGGAGAAAGGATACAAGCCACATTTATGACTGCTCTTGGTAATGTTCCTTCCAATAAAGTTTGGCTTTGGAACATTTTATGTTCACTAACTGACTTGTAGCAGATTGGGGTCACAAACACATTGGAACTAAACACTACCCATTAGAAGAGCCACAAAAGGATTGTCACAACCTAAATGACCAAAATAAGGCCTACTTAAATAAGCCACAAGGTGTTCATAGAACAGAATACCATGTTGTCACTAAAAACAAGGTACCATAAGGAAACACTCAGACAAATCTGGATTGTGGACAATTCTATAAAACAACGTCAAAATTTCAGTAGCACGAATGAAGGAGACATGGGGACTGTTCCAAGAATCAAAAAAAATGCTAAAACTAAAGAGAGAGAACAATCAAAGCAATATTTAAAACTTAACTAGATCTTGATTTTTTAAGGTTAAAAAAGACATTCTTGGTATACCTGGGGAATTCTGAATATAAACTGATTATCAGATAAAGTAGACAGCATTATAGAATTACTGATAATTTTCTTTTTTATTGGAAATTTTTAATGTACACCTTAATGTGATTTGAATCATTGATAATTTTCTGAAGTGTGATGATATTGTGGTTATGTAATATCTTTATTCTTAGAATTATATGCTAAAATATGTGGAGAAGTAGTATCAAGATGTCTGTAACTAGCCAGGTGCAGTGCCACCCACCTGTAATCACAGTGGCTCTGGAGGCGGAGGCAGGAGGATTGCAAGTTCAAGACTAGAGGCAGTCTGCAAAACTTAGCAAGACCCTGTCTCAAAAAAAGTAATAAATAAATAAATAAATAAGTGGGCTGAGGGTACAGCTCAGTGGTCCAGCACTTGTAATGCATGCAAGTTCGAGGCCCTGGGTTCAACACCCCATACAGCCAAAAAACAACAAAAAAAGTCTAACTTTCTCTAGGATGACTCACTAAACTTAGGCTTACAAAGCGAATATGGAAAGACGTTAATTGTTGAATCTAGCTGAAGGGTATAGAATTGTTCACTGTATTATTTCAATTTTTCAGTGTTTTGAAGATAACTTTATTATATAGTAAATATAAAAAGTGGGGAATTATGTTTAAATTAAAAAACTGTATATGACAAAAATCTACATGAACTAATATGGCAGAAGCATAAGAGATAATCTGTGATGGGAAAAAAAAGGTATATTCTTTTTGTAGAATAATTTATATTTATCAAAAATTTTAAATGCTCATTCACTCTGACACCATAATTTCATTTCTAGGAATTTATATTAACAGAAATACTTGCACATACATACCAACATGTAAATAAGAAATTATAATAAAAAAATAACCTCGATTTCCACCAGTGGAAGAGTCATCAAGAAATAATCTGGTGTAGCCAGGCGCAGTGGCGCACACCTATAATCCCAGCGACGGGGGAGGTGGAGGCAGGAAGATCCCAAGTTTGAGACCAGAGGTAGTCTGCATAATTTAGTGAGATCCTGTCTCAAAAAAGTAAAAAAAAAAAATGGGCTGGGGGTAAAGCTCAGTGGTCCAGCACTTGCAAAGTATGCAAGCGCAAGGGCCTGGGTTCAACCCCCAGTACAAAAAAAAAAAATCTGGAAGATAAACTACACAACCTTTTTTTTTACTTTTTACTTTTTATTTTTACTCTTTTGGTAGTACTGGAGGGTTGAACCCAGAGCTTTGCTCATGCTAAGCAAGTACTCTACCACTGACCCACACTCCCAGGCCTTTTTCCTTTTTCCTTTGAGAAAAGGTTTCTGTAAATTGTGTAGACTGCCTCTAGCCTCAAAGTCATGATCTTCCTGCCACAGTCTCCCAAATTGCTGGGATTACAGGCATGAGCCACAAAGCCTGGCAACCCTTTTGAAAGAAAAAAATAAAAGGAATACAGGCATGGTGGCACACATCTTTAATCCCAGCAACTCAGGAGGCAGAGGCAGGAGGATCACAAGTTCGAGTCCAGAGGCAGCCTGTATAACTTGGTGAGACCCTATTTTAAAACATAAAGCAAAAAATGGTCTGTGGGTATGGCTCAATGGTTGAGCACTTGCAAAAGGCATGTGTGAGGCCCTGGGTTCAACTTCCCAGTACCATTAAACAAACAAACAAATAAATAAATATTTTTAAAAGGAGGTATGTCCATTTCTAGTATAACTCTATATCATAACATGTTTCTTTTTGCACAAAAAAGAACAAGATTGTGTATATACTTTTAGGTGCAAGTAAATGCATAGAAAAAGGATTTGGGTGCAATTTACCTAACTAGGTAGGGGAAAAGGATTGGTAAGAGGTTTCAAAAGGGAAGGGGAGGGCATGGCTTTGGGTGTTATACACCTTTATTAGCCAGATATTTATAACAAATGGATGTATTGATTTATTAACCATGTAAATACAATTTTTCAAGGAAGAAAAAGGTCAAAAGAGGAATACATTGCCAAGCACACTGGTACACACCTGTAACCACAGGAACTCAGGATGTGCAGGCAGGAGGACTGCAAGGCCAGAGGCAACCTGTGTAATTTAGTGCAACTCTTGTCTCAAAATTTAAAGAAAAGGGGGAAGAGGGGTTGGGGTGCAGCTTGGGAGTGGCACACTTGCCTAGCATGCTTGAGGCCTTAGGCTCAACCCCCACCCCCAGTACTACAGAAAATAAAAAATAATGTATCACACCCTTAACAGCAATTATTTCTGTGGGAAATAGGTTGGAGGACTTTCATATTACATTCTTTAGATATCTGTATTACAGAAATCTTTCACCAAGAGGATGTATTCAGCTATAAATGACAATGCCAATTTTTTCTCACTTTTCAGAACCACCTTCCTCAGAATATCTAAGCATGTTAAGAAAATAACATGTCAGGGCTGGAGCTATAGCTCAGTGGTAGAGTGGTTGCCTAGCAGGTGCAAGGCCCTGGGGATTCCATCCCTAGCACAGGAAAAAAAACATCCAACATATAAAGAGGGCTCCACAGAGCCCCAAATGCCATGTTCTCCTTGTATCTGCCCAGGTGATCTCACTCCCACCACTCCATTAAGGTAAGATGACCACTGCCCCACTAGGCACACAGTATTCCACTTTTATTCTGCTCACGTGATATGGTAAGAGGGACAGGTGAGTGACTCAGAGTGAGGTCACTGGTCTTTCCTTTTGGAGGAAATCCTATCAGGGCTACTCTGAACTTCCTCCTTGTACTCAGAGCCCTAAAAGGAACTGGGGAACAGAGTTGTGGTTGCCAAGTGGCTGGCCCTAACCAGCTCCTTAATGTCAAACAAAATATTTTTAGCCCATGAAAGACACTGTTTACTCTGGGGACACAACTATTTGGGCAAGTGTGTTTCCTGGTGTGAAAAACATAGCCACCCAGACCTGCCTGCCCAGTTCAGACAAGCCCATAGAAGCATACGGAGCAGAAATTTCAGCTCTCAGATGCTAGATATACTGCAGGGCCTCACTTAGCAGTTTCCTTTAATGATGATGGAAATGAAACCTCCGAGGCTCCACTCGCCCCACCTTCAAGTGACTTAGAAACTGCTGCCTGTCCTCTTGGGATACCTCAAAGTACCATTCTGCAGTATGACTGCTGGCATCAAAAGTCATTTCTGAAAGGGCAAGGCAAGAGGCTCTGGTGTTCTAATAATAATAATGATAATAATAATAATAATAACAGCAACAGCAGCTAACATGTGAGTGTTCCTAGGAGACAGGTCACAACTATGTCTGCTGCATCTTCCCGAGCTTTAAGGATGAGGAGGACAATGAGAATAAGGATGGCCATAAAGACCATAAGTGAGCTGAACTGTGTCTCCACTAAAATTCATATATTCAAGTCCTAACCTCCAATACATTAGAATGTGACTATATGGAGAGATAGGGCCTTTAAAGAGGTAAAGACTAAATGAGGTCATATGAATAGGTCCTACTTCAACGTGACTGGTGTCCTTAAGAAAAGACTAGGATACAGAGAGACACATGGAAGGCTCTATGAGACACTGGAAGAAGATGATCATCAACACGTGAAAGAGAGGCTCTAAGAGGAAAACAATCCTCTGACACCTTCATTTTAGGCTTCTAGCCTCCAAAACTGTGAGGAAATAAACTTCTGTAATTTAAGCCACCTAGCCTGTGGTACGGTATTTGTTACAGCAGCCCTAGCACGTCAACACACTGGCCAATCACACACTATGAGCTAATTCCAGTTCTAAATGCTTTACAACTATTGCTGTTGTTGTTAGATGCCTGAGTCGGGCCCAACTCATAGTGACTCTATGTACAACAAAACGAAACACTCCTCAACACTGTGCCATGCCTGGTACTATGTCAATGCCTCTCTGCTATTGATAGGGTTTTCCATGGTAGATTGTTTCAGAAATGGGTTGTCAGGTCCTTCTCCTTAGTCTGCAACACTTGGTATTCCCAGGTGGTCTCCCTCCCAAGGACTCACCAAGCCAACCCTGTTTAGCTTCCAAGATTAGGCGAGATTGGAGGCCAGGATACTATGGCTGAAGACGTACAACTATTAACTTCTGTTAACTATTATGATGTAGCTCTTAATATTATTCCCCAAGTTTAAGATGAAGAACTTGGAGCACAAAGAGGATTTTTTTGGGGGTAATAGCAAAATAGTGAAACAATCAAGTGCCCATCTCAAGGAGAATGGAAAAAGACACTGTGGTTTAAATGACGGACTGTTTTATAACACAGTGAAAATGTAACTATAGTTATACGTACTCAATAACAGGAATGACTCATATTAATATAATATTGCACAGAACAAATAAATCCCAAAAAACAACATATAAATAATAATACCCTTTGCATAAGAGCCAACCAACAACTAAAATGAAATAATATCTGATTTAGGAATCTATATCTACATATCCATATCTAAACAGATATATCTGTGCATATGAGAGAGAAAACTATTAAATAAAAATAAAAGAATAACAACCAAAATTCAGGCTCGTCATTCTCTCTGAGCAGGTAAGGAAATAGGGAGCAGAAGTAGGGGACAGCACATAGGCAGATACAAGTTATTATTCATGTGGCTGGTTCCTAAGTTGGGTTCACAGTTGTTTCTTGTATTATTCTTAAATAATTAAATGCACATATAAATAAAATTGAAGAAGGGCATGCATCAACTAATGATCAAGTATGTTACAAATCAAGGATTCAAAATATGATTTCTCCAATTGTATGTACGCACAGTCCATTTAAAGAAAAAGAAAAGAGCTGGTTGTGGTGGCTCACGCCTGTAATTCCCAACAACTTGGGAGGTAGAGGCAAAAGGATTGGAGGTTCAAGGCCAGAGGCAGTCTGCATAATTTAGCAAGAATCTGTTGCAAGATAAAAAGAAAATTAAAATAGCCTGGGGGGTGCAGCCCAGTGGTAGAGCACTTGTAAAGTATGTGTGAGGCCCTGGGTTAAACCCCCAAGTATTTCGGAAAAAAAAAATAAGGCGGGGTGGGGGGACAGGTGCTGTGGCACATGCCTGTGCAATCCCAGTAACTAGGGAGGCAGAAGTAGGAGGATGCAACTCAGTGGTAGAGCACTTGCAAAGCATGTTTGAGGCCCTGTGTTCGATTCCTACTACCACACACAAAGAAGAAATAGAAAAAAAAAGTCCCACTTGGAGCTCCAAGTGCAGGATTTGCTTCAAAGGGCACTCTAAACATTGAACAAACAAATCCCAAGTAAGCTGCCTGAATTTACCTATAAACTCATGTTCTACATTATATAAAGAACCAGCCTGAATTGGTAGTTTGGGGTTTCTGCTAGATGTGGATGCCTTTGACCTTATGACCCCGGAGGATTCTAACACAGCCATGAGCAGCTATGGGGCTGCCAAGTCCTCCACCAAAGTGTCTGAGGGTGTGGCAGGTATGCCCAACAAGGGAATGCTGCTAGTGCTGATGGAACCACTGGGTACAGCATGGTGCAGGAGAATGGGCGGCATAAGAATGGCAACCCCTGACAGGCTGGGAGAGCACGCACTCCCCAGCACAGCTTTAAGGTCACTATGGGCAAGATCTCGCAGGATGTGTATGAGGATGAGTTAGTGCCTATGTTTGAGGCTGTGGGCTGTATCTATGAGCTGTACCTTATGATGGACTTAGCAAGAATCATAGCTACACCTTCCTCACGTATTGCCTAAGCATGAGGCCAAGTGTGCCATGGGTGAGTTCAACAACTATGAGATCTGCCTGGTCTGCCTGCTCAGCATGTGCTACATCGTAAACAACTGTCACTTCTTCATCAATAGCATCCCCAAGATGAAGAAGCATGAGGAGAGATCTCTGAGGCCACTAAGGATGTGCTAAATATGATCGTCTATGTGATCACAGCAGATAAGATGAAGAACCATGGCTACACCTTTGTGGAGAACAAGAACCACCTTGCAGGCGCCATGGCATGTCATAAACTCATGCCAGGCTGAATCCAGCTGTGGTCTGAGCTAGAGATCAACGTGGACTAGGACGTTATGGAGACAGTGAAGATCCTCTACACATGTGACCTCATGATCGAAACCACCAAGGCCACTATCAAGAAGAGCTTTGACCAGTTCAACCCAAGCTATAAGATTCATGCCTACACCTTCACGTACTTCACCAGCCGTGTGGATCCAGTGCATCCCATGAACAACCTCAATAGCACCAAGATGGAAGGCTCCTGCCTTGAGGTCATACTGGCTGACCCCGTGGACAAGGAGCAGTACTTGTGCTACCAGAAGGCAGCCAAGGGTGGTGGCACAGCTGAGGTGGCAGCCCAGCAGCCCAGCTACAAGTGCTCCTACAACCCCTACACACTGGCCTACTATGGCTACCACTACAACGCACACTATGGGCCCAACTGGGGCTATGTGAAAGTGGCCATCCCTGCAATCTGGGCCCAGTATTCCATATTTTAGGCAGCTGCAGCCCCTAAAATGAGTGAAGATGGCAAAGTCCACATGATGGAGCATGTGATCAGCCCCAATGCTACACAGCCAGACCCAGCCAGCACTGCCACAGCCGGAAGCCAGATCAACTCCGCCACCTTTCCAGGGCTGCCCAATCACTCCAATGTATATGCTGTATATAGTGGCTCCGAAGGTTAAAACAATTCCCACTACCAGCATCTCCTGGCCTAGTTACATTCCATTTGCTCTTCTGGCCCTGGCCACAATCACCACACTATGGGAGAACATGGCGGATATGCTGCGGGCTACATACCTCAAGCCTTCCCTGCTGCTGCTATTTAGGTCCCCATTCACGATGTCTACCTGACATATTGAGATTGGCAACAAGAACAAAGACAAGCCACAAAAACACCACTGAAGTAACACATCACTGTTTATGAAGAAGGAATGTGCTGGATTAGAACACATGTGAAATCTGAAATTGAAGAATGTTATCAAATATCACACTGAAATATTTTATATACATGGGAGTTTTCACTAGTTTTTAAAGACTTTTTAACTTAGCAGGCCTGTATTCATACATTTCTGAGAGATTTGCAGTGGTTCATGCCTGAGTATCATTTTTTAGAAATTTATATATTGTGCTACATTTGTATAGAAGTTTTTTTTTTTGTTTTGTCAAGGGTATATTTTCAGTATGAAGGTTATTTTCTTCTGCACTTTCTATTTTGTAGACCCTTCAATAATATATCAACAATAAGTTTAAAAAGCATACTTGAGTAACTAGGGAACTATTTTGAGGAATATATTCAATATTTAAAGATATAAACAACAGCGCTTTAAAATACTACATAAGAAAGTATTTCTAAAGTGAAACTAGAAAGTACAATTTTAAGATGATTAAAACCTCTACTGTATTTCCACTGGCATTAAGGGTTAACAGTTCCCATGTGCTATCATGATAATTCTGGTTTTTAAAAGAAATTGAGCATGCAGTCTCTCTTTAAGCCAACATGGAAAAGACTCATCACACTCTCACACTCTGAGTCCCAACACTGGAAAGGTCTCATCTACCACCATTACCTTGGGCTCATTCTCGATTTGCCTTTATAGTTAAACATACCACCCCCACCACTACTACTCACCTTCTCCCCTCCTCCTTCACCCCCAATCCAGCCTCAAAGTTTGGAAAGTGTAAGACAAATGGGCAACTCAGATAGAGAAAACAACTGGTGGCTTTTATACTTCTTCCTGGGTTTTTGTTGGTGCTTTGGATTTTGTTGTATTTTTTGTTTTATATTGTTTTCCTTTGGGAGTTATTCTATATGTGTGTGGGTTTTTTTGGTTTGTTTGTTTTTGTTTTTTTTTGGGGGGGGTTGTTTGTTTTTGCGGTACTGAGGGTTGAACCTAGGGCCTCATGTTTGCATGCTTTGCAAGTGCTGTACCACTGAGCTGCACCCCCAGTCCATTTTTTTTTTTTTTTACTTTTTGAGACAGGGTCTTGCTAAGTTAGGCAGACTGCCTCTGGTCTTGAACTTGTGACCCTCCTGCCTCTGCCTCCCAAGTCTATATGTGCTCTTTTCAATAGCAGAGTACACGTAAGCACAAGGTTTTAATATGTTTGCATAAGACATCTTCCCATACCTATTTAATTGTCCTATACAAAGCTTTAATTCTCCTCTTAATATTTTTATTTGTTTCTGAAGTCTGAGTTTTTAGAGACAAAGAATGTTTTGTATAGACAAAACTCACAAAGATTTGTCAGCAGAAAGGTAAGCTTCTAGTTATCTTATTATGTTTCATGCAAAATGGTCATTGAGGGTGTTGGAAACAGGTTTGTTGAGCAGGGCTTTCCTCCACTACTGTACACTTGGCAGATGAAAATGGGACATGTATATCCAGGAGGAAGAGAGACCTATAGGAGTTAAGAGAGTTTGTAAATATCTTCTATGTTGCTGAAGCTCATGGTATGTAGTTTAACGCAAAATGAAACCATTTTATTTCAAATGTTATTGAAAAGGTTTGTCCTATTAGAAAGTAAATATACTGTGGCAGTGTTCTGTGCCTGTTTAAAGGCTTTTGTTTAGCAGTGACTATAAAATTCAGTAAAATGTTAAGATCATCATATATTTAAAAAAAGAAATAGAAAAAAAGAATCCTAAAATTCATATGGAAGCACAAAAGACCCCAAATAGCCAAAGCAATCTTAAGCAGAAAGAGCAAAGCAGGAGGCATCACAATACCTGATATCAAATTATACTACAGGGCCACAGTAACAAAAATAGCCTGGTACTGACACAAAGACAGGCAAGATCAATGGAATAGAATAGAAGACCCAGAAATAAACCCAAATAGCTACAGCTAAAACCATACACTGGAGAAAAGATAGTCTCTTTAACAAATGGTGCTGGGAAAACTGGATATCCACACACAGAATAATGATAGTAGATCCATATCTCTCACCCTGTACAAAAATCAATTCAAAATGGATCAAAGATCTTAATATAAAATCAGAAACTTTGAAATGACTAGAAGAAAATGTAGGGAACACACTTCAACACGCAGGCATAGGCAAGCACTTTCTTAAAAAAGGACTCCAATAGCCCAGGAAATAGAACCGTGAACTGACAAATAGGATTATCTGAAATTAAAAAGCTTCTGCACAGCAAAGGAAACAATAAAGAGAGAGCTCAAAGAATGGGAGAAAATCTTTGCCAACTATTCATCTGACAGATGATTAATATCTAAGATAAAGAACACAAAAAATTGAATACCAAAGAAAATCCAATCAAGAAGTGAACGATGGAACTGAATACACACCTCTCAAAAGTACAGATGGCCAATACATATAAGAAAAAATGTTCAACATCCTTAGCCATCAGAGAAATGCAAACCAAAACTACACTGAGATTCCATCTCACCCCAGTCAGAATGGCTAATAGCAACAAAATAACAACAAATGCTGGTGGGAATTCAGCGGGAAGAGGAACCCCTTTAGACTGCTGGTGAGACTATAAACTAGTATAGCTATTATGGAAATCAGTAAAGAGGTTCCTCAGAAAACTAAAAATAGAACTACCATATGATCCAGCTATTACACTCCTGGATGTATAACCAAAGGAATCTAAGCCATCATACCACAGAGACACCTGCACTTTCATGATCATTGCAGCATTATTCATAATTGCAAGGGCATGGAATCAACCCAGATATCAGTCAACAGATGAATGGATTAAAAATATAGTGTATATACACAATGGAATATTATTCAGTCATAAAGAAGAATGAAATTACACCCATCATTTAGAGTAAAACAGATGGAACTGGTGGTCACTTTAAGCAAAATAAGCCAGACTCATAAAGAGACATACTGAATGTTTTCACTCACATCTGGAAGCTAAATCTAACTTAAAAGGAAAAAAAATATATAGTATAGTTGTATCTATACAACCACATATATATACTATATGTATTATATATATATATATATATATATATATATATATATAGTTGCACGTATCTAAGATTGTATAGTTGTATATATACAAATATATACATATATATTTGTACATATCTAAGATTGGAAAATACAAGGAGACTTATCTGGAGCAGAGAGTGGATTAGTGGGAGGGACAAGGGGAGCAACATAAGCAGATAAGGAGGGAGAGAACAAGTTCAAAGGACATGATGCAATTGTATGAAAATCCCATAATGAGACACATTGTACTGCCTGTAAGTTAAATAAGAAAAAAAAAGTGGATCAGTATGTGTGTGTGATATATATATATATATATGTAAACTTTGAAAGTTTAAGGGGATATATTAGGAGGAGGAGGGGACATATTAGGAAGGGGAAGATAAGAGAGGAATAGTGAGAGGGGAGTAGGAGTAATGAGGGAGTGAATAACAACAAAGTAGTGACATAACTGGATGAACATGCCACAACGAAACTCATTACATTGCATGCTAATTACAATAAATATAATATATTATACATCAAATAAAGGTCTAATTACTAGAATTTATAAAGAACTCAAGGAAAAAACTCCCCAAAAAACAAATAACTCAATACACAAATGGGCAAAGGAACTGAGTAGACAGTTCTCAAATGAAGAGGTATGTAAAGCCTCGAAAAACATGAAAAAATGCTCAATATCCCTAGCCATTAGGGAAATGCAAATTAAAACAACTCTGAGATTTCACCTTACACCAGTAAGAATGGCCAAGATCAATAAAACAAATAATAACAAATGCTGGCAAGATTGTAGAGAAAAGGGAACACTCTTACATGGTTGGTGGAGCTATAAATTGGTCCAACCACTGTGGAAATCAATATGGAGGTATCTTAAAAAACTGAAAATAGATCTACTGTATGACCCAGCTATTAACACTATTGGGAATTTACCCAAAGGGAGATGGATCATCAGACCACAGAGACACCTGTATCTCCATGTTCAGTGCAGCACTTTTCACAATAGCAAGGATATGGAATCAACCAAAGTGCCCTTCAACAGAAGGATGGATAAAAAAACTATGGTATATATACACAATGGAATACTATTCAGCAATCAAGAAAAATGAAATAGGGTCATTCGCAGCAAAATGGATGGAATTAGAGAAAATTATTTTAAGTGAATGAACACAAGCTCAGAAAGAGAAACAACACATGTTCTCACTCATATGTGGGAACTGAATCAAAATTATAAGAAGGAAAAATCCTATTCAAAGGTTGGATAAAAATAAAAGGAAAAAAAAGCTAAGAATGGTGTCAAGATAAATGGTCTAGAAAATGCATGCAATTGTTCTGACAAGATAATAACAAAGTTCACTACAGGAAAAGTTTCTATCTTAAACAGAACTGGAACCCAAGGACATATAGAAAAATATTACCAGGTAAATGATAGAGAAGATTTAGATGGGGAGGTGGGATGGGGGGAAGCATACAAGAGGATAAGGGGGAACCTATATGAATAATGTACATCAAAATGCATATATGGAAATGTCACAATGAAAAGCATGTCTGAATGAATCACATTAAGGTGTACATTAAAAATTTCCAATAAAAAAGTAAAAAAATAAAAAAATAAAAAATAAAAATAATATAGAAAAGTATAAGGAAAAATTATTAAATATGATAAAAGCATTTAGTTTGTGTTGTCTGAAAAGTGTTTCTTATATGTATACAAATGGAATAATGTTATGACGTCTAGAAAAAATAATGGAGGAAGACTACAGGCAATTTTAGGCAAAGAACCAAGCATTTGCCATCAGCATACCATCACTAAAGAGATTTCTAAAGGATGTACTTCCAGCTAACACACAGTAATGCCAGAAAGCAGTTCTGAGATGCAATAAAAAATGGTAAATGTATTAGTTTTTTGTTACTATAAAGTAAAAAATCTGAGGCTGGCTCTTTTGTAAAGAAAAAAAGGCTTATTTTCACTCACAGTTCTCAAGGTGCAAGGTCTAGAGACCTCATGTGGAGATGGCCTTCTTGTTGGCAGAGTCCCAAAACAGCACAGAACATCACATGTCAAGGGG